>JAJODA010001065.1:0-27419 GCA_021730345.1 Fusarium cicatricum | reverse complement strand
TCTATATATAAGGCTCTTCTAGTAGCTTAAGCCCTATAAGCCCTCGGCTTTAGAGGTCTTATAGCTTACTTCCTTATAGTTATAAAGAGTTTTTTATAATTTAGTAAATTTATTAATTTAGGCCTTAATTAGCTAATTAATAAAAGAAAAGATATACTTAATATAACTAAGAGGTATAATAAAAGTTATTAAGATTACTTCTATCTAGGCTTATAATTATTATATAGCTATAAGCCTCTTAGTTAATAAGAGTATAAAAAGTAATAATTAAAAGAGCTTTATAAGGCTATAAAGGGCCTTAATAAGTGCGTTATTTTAATAATTATATAGTAGAGCTATAATAACTAATCTAGCTAATAAAGTGCTGCTTATATACAATAGTAGGTAAATGGGTGTATGTGTTGTTGCTGTGAGAGGCTAAGAGAGAGAGAGAGAGCGTAATAAATGGGTGTAGGAGGGTCACACGGCCACGAGGCAGACAGTTGCCAGACCTGGCAGGCCAAGATTTATCGCGACGCTTGTTGTAAAGGCTGAGACAAGATGCTATTCAGCCGGATCTCTCCTTTCCATTCAATCATGCACTTTTCCTTTCGCCTCGCTTTTGCATCTCAGCGAGGTTGCCAGCAAAACACAACCACTACAATACCCTACCTAGAATCTCTGAATGATCAGCGAGTCCTTGCATCTGGCATCATGTAAACCATCATGGCGCACTCACCATTGTCGGGCGTCTGCTGACTGGACCATCGTGCAGGACATGACAGCCATAAAGAGCAGCTTGTGGGTTGCGCAGCTTTATCAATGGCTGCAGCCCTGATGCGCAGCGTCGCATCCATACCTTGCTCCAGGGCGAGAAGTGACAGACTCTAGAGATAGTGACCGGGCGACGCTTTATGCAGAATAAAGCAGCAGATGACACGCAGACTGTCCGATTCAGCTGAGGGCCTGAATGCTTGTCGATGGACCTTGCAGTTTCAAAATACTCATTCTGTCCCATATGCCAGATTATACCATAATGCACTTTATATGCAGGCTCAATCAAGGATGACGAACACCTCCGCACGCTCAATATCTCTTGAACCATAATTCGCAATTCCTTGCATACCCGCCCGTTCCGCAGAAGCTATTTCCGTCATGGCAGCTGCTCGTCCCTTGAAGCCAATATTGGGCCTCAATGCTTTCACGAGCAACAAACAGACGGTTCTCACTAACTTGTCCGACACGGCCCCTGCCGATATGTCAAAACCTTTGAGCTCCACGACGCCAATTCGCCCTGACACTTGCAACGGCGCCGGGGCGACCGCCAATATAAGTTCCCCCCCGGTACATGTCTCGATGGTGGCAAACGCTGTGTTTCTCTTGTACAAGTCGCACAGCGTCGGAGACATCGAGCGGCATCAACGCCCAATGTCTGTGTTCATCGACGCTTTCGAGGTGACAGATTGCATGCTTGATAGTATGATTCCAAACAGTTGCCTGACGGCTTGTATGGGAACTCCTCATGCTGTAAGCGGTTACGCAGCGCAGAGGATCTCCAGATGATCAGACACGGCCGCGTCAGTCTTTGTCCGCCCGGAGACTCCAGGCACAACGTAAACAAGTCGGAGAAAAGATGACGGCAGTCCCGAGAGCCATAATCGGTTGGAATCATGGCCGAGCTTGTTGACGGCGACGTCGGCTCCTTGCATATACAACCGGCCATCGGTGGCACTTAGATCGGCTTGAATTAGCCTCTCGGCAGTCTACCTCATCTTCGGTATCTGTATCGAGAAGCGGTGCGGTATCACTTGATGGAGACTGTTCCAATGGGAAAATGCCCTCGACGCCCGATGCTTGCTGACCGTGTTGATGCAAGCCCTCAACCCGCGACTTCGACCGGGCGATGGAACCGGTCAAACTTGCATCTCCCTTTCTTTGTCTGGAGCCTGGTATGCATAGTCTGTAGTGGCTGGTCAGCGTTCCGGCTCTAAAGGTGGTGGTAGTCATCAACACATGGCCTGCCTTGTAAGTCGACGGGCGAACCACCCTCCCACGCTGTGACGCCGTGGTTCGCGATGGGCCACGATTCAGTTCGTATGCCGTGCAGACAGATGTCTTTGTCTAGACGAATAGTATCTTTTGCGGTGCAAGATTGGGTAGAAACATTCAGGCCGATAGGTAGAAACATTCAGGCCGATAGGTTTCCTCAAAAGAGGTTCCCTCGAGTTCAAATAGACTTCGATTCTCCCTCTAAAAGCCCTACTTGTGAGAAGCATCAATCCCATCATCATCACAACAATACAATCAATCCTCTCAATCTTTCCACACAAACTGCAAATAGTCAGTAAAAGGCCCAATATACACAGCCCGCCTGAGCTCTACCCCTCACCAACTTTCAAGTTATCCAGGCTTCCAAGCTTGCACTCACCCTCCATCTTTCCGCTAGTACACACACACTTCTAGCATCTCGACCGCCTCACTTTTTGCCAGCAAACTTCCAGCAAATCCGTTGGGTGTCAGCCATCAGATCCGTCCCAACTTCACATTCGCCCGTCATCTCTAGTCTTGCGACTAGATATATCACCGCCTCACCTTCCACTCTGCTGCTTGGCGTGAAAAACGAAACCCACGTCGACCCTCAATCACAAAACAACTGCACCATGTCTGGGCATTACCCTGTCGGCACAATGCCTTTCAACTCCCCAGAGCCACAGGTTCGTCAGCCTCGAGCTACTCCACCAGGTGCTCCTATGCCCCAGCAAAGCAGGGCTCCTGCTGGCTTTCCTGCAGGCATGCCAGCGGCAATGCCTCAGTCGAACCACGCTGCCATGCGAGTCAACCCCCACTCGCATCTCCCTCCCTCACCTCCCCTGAATGCAGTTCCCCGGGACCTGCGTCCGACAGATCTCGCTGAGATCTCCGACATCCGGAGTACGCGCTTCACAGAGGCTGATGCCTGCGAGCACCTGTCGACATATAAAGTCATGCGCTTCGAGAAGGCAGCAAACTTCTACGACGTTGACGATGAAGGATACCGTCTGGAGCCCACTTGGGAAAAGACGATCCGAACTGAACAGACCGACCTCCCACAACAAGAGGCAAGGCGGAGAGTCCGTCAGCTCAACAGAGAAACAAAACCTGTCCTTGAGAAGAAGGCCGCCAAAAGCCTCCCTATCCAGCGTCAACTTGAACGTGCTCGAGACGACCTGACTAATCGAGATCCTGATCCTCGGTACTGCCACAAGCTGATCCAGTTCGAGTCCAAGTGGCGTGAAGTGAACGACCGACATGTTGAGTCCGTCAGCAGCAGGCACAGTAAGGACAGGAAGGATCGAAAAGACAAAAAGTACAGAAAACACTCCAAGAGAAGCAGATCCCCCCATATGGAGCGAGAGGCCATCATTGCTTACTATAAGCGGATGCCTGCCCCTGGCCAAAGTGGCTTGAGGATGCTTGAGGAGTACGAGCGAGACCAGAGGATAAAGCATGAGATGGCCATGATGTCGCCTATCCAGCACCCGCATCCTCAGTCAAGGCCAACAGGTAGCCCTCAAGCTGCCCATCATCCAGGATCCTCACAAGTCGCCCCTTCAGCGCCCTTAAGGCCAACAGTGCCTGCCATGGATCCGAGGATGAACAGCCAGCCCATGCCAGCCATGCCAAGGCAGCTCAATCATCCACCACCGCGAGCCCAACCCGCTCATCAAGCCGATATGGGCTACGATGAGGAACCTCGTGGAAGGGATCCTACCCCGGCAAGGCAAGGCAATCCTCCACCGCCAGCTGCATTCGCACCAGGGTCAGGGGTGCCTCCACCAAACCTCCCGCCTGCGAACCTCCCCAAGGCAGGACTCCCATTTCCTCCCCCACCAAACCTCCCAGCTGCCGGCTTTCCATCCAGACAGGGCGTCCCACCTCCACCGCCAACAAATATGCCAGCGGCTGGCCTTCCAACCAAGGGGGCTCCTCCAGCGCCCAGACTTCCTTCTGCTATCCGCCCAGCCAATGCTGAGGGACCACCACCACCTCCAGGATTCTTGGCCGCTTTTCCCCAAGGCAGGCCAGGACCGGCCAACGTCCCGCCACCGCCAAAGCTGCCCGCTGTGACGTTCCCACCCAAGCCAACTGGGCAGCCGGCGATGCCTCCAGTCAAACTCCCAGGCATGTTTCCGCCGATAGTGACAACCGCCACGAAAGACAAGAGGGGTAACAATGTGTACCGCGACTCGGATCGAAGCTCGCGGAGTTCTTTGTCTGATGACTGCTTCTCGGCAGACGAGAGTGGAGGCACAAGGCCGTCGTCCATCAGCTCCGGTTCAAGCTCATCGCGCCGTGGGCGGGGACGCAGCCCAGCTCGAATGCATAAGGACCTTTCTCATAGCGTTATCGCTCGGGATTCTCGCTATGGTAAGCGAGAAGTAGAGTATGATCGCACTCTTAGACAGCCTTCCAGATCACGTGCCCTACTGCCTTCACCTCGCCGTCGCAGAGAAGAAAGCAGGTCACCAAAGCGCGAGTTCCGCCCCAGCCGTTGGGCAGATGAGCCAGAATGGGCACCACGAAATAGAGCCCCGTCGCCTCGGATCATCCAGCGAGAGCGCAGCGTCCGCCTTGTGTCTGCCCCCGAGGCACGGCGAGAGATCCTTGCCGATGAGGTCGATCGCACTGAGAAACGCCTAGATCGGGCGCGACTGGACGACTCCTATCGTGAACGCGAGGTGTGGCGAGATAACAATCGCTTCGAGCATCTTGATGAAGACGTTCGACAGCGCCGTGGGCTCAAGGAGAGACTTCGTGGCCGACAAGGGGACGACCGCATGCATGACGATCGAGACCTTCGTTGGCCAGATCGCGAGGCAAGGGAGTATATGCGTCGAAGGGAACTACCCGCTCGAGTGTCTATTCGTTCATCCCGACCTTGAGGAGGACGCGAGACGTACAGAACAGAACACGACAGCTGGAAGAAAAATGAGGTTGAGTTTGTATTGAAATCTTCAGGTAATCAGGTCATGGAACTTTCTCATGTATCTTTTTTCTTTGTTGTTGGACATGGCTAGTTTCGGATCTTGGAGTTCATGGAGTGATGCTTCTTGGTTAAAGTGCGGAAAGCGGGAATGGTAACTCAATGGCAGACACGCAGACACGTGACAGTTCACGATTTGATGAGAAAAACAGTAATAACGAGTCAGGATACATATGTTGGCATCAAGATGCAATTTACTATCAACATTAACACAGAAACTTGTCATGCAACAACATGAAGTGCTGGTGTTCAGTGGACTAATTAAGGTCATGTGACTCAGCGACATCGGGGTCAGGAGGGGCTGCAGCACATCGCGCCTTGAACGCGTCAGAATGCAGCCAGCTTTGGCCGTTTTTGCACCAACTCCAAGGGACCAACCGCGTCTTGTAGCACATCCCACGACTAAATGTGACGGACAGCCTGAAGCCTGTTGTTGATGGAATTCCTCTTTAATTCTTCTGATTGAGACTATAGCCTGGGCTTATTCCTTGTCGGCCCAGTCGTTATCCTTGCTTTCCCTTCATTTTTTCCATCTTCTTAATTTCCCTTCCCGGATCACCACCAACTGCTTCTTCCATCTCAAACCCAGTTTATGACGGCTGGCATCGTCAGCCTACCGATACGATCCTCGCCGACACGTGGCTACCTTTTTCGACGAGCTGTGCAACAGCTGGCTCATGTTCACACTCAAGGCGCATCAGCTTCACCAATCTTCGAATCAATGCTAGCCAGGGCCAACAGCGAATTCGAGGCCAACGGCCCTCCTCCTCCTCAGAGGAGTCAGCCGTCCAAGCCCTTCTTACCCTCGAGCAGCCCTACCAGGCACAATGCCGATATCCGCCAACAACTCAAGAAGCCAAACGCTGCCGCTGTGTCGGCGAGGACCATGCAACCTTTCTCGAACCCTCTCAATAATCGATCCTCCAAAATGAACCAACCCGCACCTAGCAGGCCGGCAGCCGGCGCCAGAAGCGGCTCGCTGGCTTCGCTATATGGAGCGTCGAATTCCTTTAAGCAAGAACCAGCCGTTATCGACCTCACTGGGTCTCTTGCTCAGGCCAAGGCCAAGGCCGCGATTGACTTTTCAGAGAACGACTTGAGCGATGACGACGACCTTGATCTCGACTTCAAAGCTCCTTCCGCCTTACCGACCCTCCCAAAAACCACCACCTCCAAACCCATTTCCAATGAGAACATGCCTCCTCCACCTACATCAACTCAAACAGAAAAGCCAATAGACTGGTCCTCATCCCCCGTATCTCACTTCTTCCCACCACAACGCACCACATCAGTGCCTTCAACAATTGCCGACAGATCTTTGAAACGCGAGTCGTCTGGTGACCAGGATTTAATGGACCTTCCCGCTCCGAAAAAGGCCAGAAAGCGGGTTCTTCCCCAGAGCTTCAAGCACGAAGAGCCTGAAGACGATGATGAGGAATATGCTCAAATCACCAGGACCCCAGCCAACAAACGAAAAGATTTCTGGAACCCCACTGCCAGCGCCGTCAAAGAACAGAAGAAGCAGTTCAGGAATCAGCGGCAGCAGGAACAACCTACGCCAAACACTGAGGCGTCCATGGACGACATCAAAGAAGTTACCACGTCGCATGCCAAGGGAAACTTTGCCATCTCTCTAAGTGAAGAACAGCGACACGTTTTGGACCTGGTCGTCAACCAGGGCCAGAGCGTTTTCTTTACTGGTGCAGCCGGAACCGGAAAGTCCGTATTGATGAGAGCCATTATCACCGAGTTGAAGAAGAAATACGCAAAGGACCCTGAGCGAGTTGCTGTCACGGCTTCAACCGGACTCGCCGCATGCAACATTGGAGGCATCACTCTTCACAGCTTTTCAGGCATTGGCCTTGGCAAGGAAGATGCCCCGACCTTGATAAAGAAGATCAGACGCAATCCAAAGGCCAAGAACCGCTGGCTAAAGACCAAATGCCTCGTCCTTGACGAGGTTTCCATGGTGGATGGTGAACTGTTCGATAAATTGTCCCAAATCGGCAGGACGATTCGAAACAATGGCAGACCTTGGGGTGGCATTCAGCTCATCATCACTGGCGACTTTTTCCAGCTTCCCCCTGTCCCAGATCACGGTGCGAAGCGGGAAACCAAGTTTGCCTTTGATGCTTCGACCTGGACTACCTCGATAGACCACACCATTGGCCTTACCCAGGTTTTCCGACAACGGGACCCCAAGTTCGCCAATATGCTCAACGAAATGCGTCTAGGACGAATCAGCGAAGATACCGTGCGGGCTTTTAAGGCTCTGGCCCGGCCTCTCAACAACAATGACGGCATGGGAACCGCAGAATTGTTCTCTACTCGAAATGAAGTTGAGGGTTCCAACGAGAAACGACTGAGGGAACTTCCTGGCACGACAAGGCGGTACGATGCTCTCGATACGGGCAAGGAGGATGTCAAGGACAAATTATTGATGAACATGATGGCGCCCAAGAGCATCAACCTGAAGATAAATACCCAAGTAATGCTCATCAAGAACCTGGACGAATCCTTAGTCAACGGGTCCTTGGGCAAGGTCATCGGTTTCTCGGACGAGAAAACGTTTGACATGACTCCTGCGGATGATTACGACGAAGATGATTCCATGGCCAAGGCACGGAGGAAGCTGATGAAGTCATTCAGCCGCGACCCTGACACAAGCTCGAGCGGAGTGAAATTCCCTGTCGTGCAGTTCATGGCGACCGACGGCACAGCGCGCGTCATCCTCTGCCAGCCCGAAGAGTGGAAAGTTGAGCTGCCAAACGGCGAGCTGCAGGCCAAGCGGACACAACTCCCTTTGATCCTAGCATGGGCACTATCGATTCACAAAGCACAAGGTCAGACGCTGGAGAGAGTCAAGGTCAATCTGGGACGCGTCTTTGAGAAGGGTCAAGCGTACGTTGCCCTCAGTCGAGCAACCACTCAAGAAGGCCTGCAGGTTCTGGGCTTTGAGAAATCCAAAGTCATGGCCCATCCTCGCGTCATTGATTTCTATAATAAGCTGTACAGTGCTGAGGAAGCACTTGGGAAAAGACCTCAGACCATCAGCGACTTTGTTTCCAACCGCATCGGGTCTGCAGCGCCGCCAAGGAAGCCAGCAAGACAAGTGGTGGAGCTGGATGATGAGGAGGAGGCGATGGCATCGTATGGGTACTGAGCATCTTTTACTTTACTCAGGCCGATGTCTTCATGTGCGTGTTGATTTGGCTGTTGAGACCAATGTATGTTAGGGGAGCGAACTATTCAAGGGTTTCATTTCTGATAGAAGCTGATGACTATGGGAAAAGGCGTTGAGGTTGCGTCGACGAAAGGCGGGTTGGTCGGGGTAAGTCATCAGGCCGATGGCTGGTACATATTCATCTTTATAGTAATCGAGCCATGTAGAAGCTCAAGCCATGACAATCTCATTGAGTCCCTTGAACCCTTGTAGGTAGGGATAATTACATGTTCTGGGGAGTTGTCCGCGTCACGCAGGGGAGGGTTTTCGGGATTGGCGCTTATCGATAAGGTTCAAGGTCCAAAGGGTAGGTGGAGGGCGACTTTTTGGGGACTGTACCTCTCTGCAAACCCCGTCACACAACATCGCGCATTCCCAAAATCCGATTACCGACTCTCACTGTGAATCTCGCCTGCAAGGAGGCAAGACCATTACAACTCGAACATTCTCTATTTCGGACCTCTCGATACCGCGCGGCTCTGGTCAACCAAGACGCCTAAGCGTCGGCACCGCCCCTCGTTCTTCCCCATCCCACCACGTCCGAGAACCTACTTCGGTTCCTCTATTGCCAGTTCGACGTTGGATCCCTCGCTCAACCCTCGTCTCCGGAACCCCAAGACAACTTTATAAAGAACTTGAATAAGCCTCGATCTCTAATACCCGGTTACTGCGCGTCTGCGACTCGTCCTTTACAGCTTGTGCTTGGGAGTTTGATGACGTCTAGAGTGTGACGATCTTCTGTTACAAGGGCCATCACTTTGGGAAACAAAACATTCAACAAGATCATCAATCCATTGCAAGATACTTATCGAACATGGCAAACCAGTTCATTGGCCTGCATATGCGGGTGGTGTTGAGGGACCCTGTGGATTATCAACTCACAGGGACAGTCAGAGATGTCCAGGCGGGCAGCGGTTTGACCTTGACCAACGGTACGTATTACCTTGCTTTGTCTACTACTCGGTAACATCTGCTAAGCTCTAGTTGCAGTGTTTGTCTCTGGTACCAAGGAATGGCATCCCCAGATGCGAATCGACGCCGCCAACATTGCGGACCTATCCGAAATCAAGACAGACGATGCGCCAGCTACATATGCTCCTCCGCCCGCCCAGCCTGTCGCCGCGCCAACCTTCTCGCAACCTCCGTCTCAACCCGCCTTTGTCGACCCTGCGATTCTCAGTTTAGGAAGACCGCCAGCGTTGGCAACACCTGCAGGTTCGGGTGCCAAAGCTATTGGCCCCAAGGATGAGATACCAGAGCTTCAGGCCGCTCAACCTAGTGCAGCAGTCTCCACTCCGGGACGGCTCACCCCCGATCAAGACTTGACGAGTTCCATTGTCGACTTGACAGTCAGCGGCACGCTGCCTGAGCTGGGCAATGGCCAGTCTGCTGAGCCCCAGGAAGCCCAGTCTGCTAAGAAGAAGAACCGACGCTCTCGCCAGCCCAAGCAGGCAAAGGGCCAACGCAACGCAGACGATGGGCAGCCCGCAGAGAGCTCACCTGCTGGCAGTCGTGGCAAGGGATGGAGACAAACGCCTATTCTGCAGAGTACCTCCTCCTTCCAGCCTTTCCACTCTCTGAAGCGAAACGGCAAGGGGCGAAAGGGGACCGCTGATAACGGCTGGGCGTCCGAGGAAGTTACGGAAGAGATGGGTGACTTTGACTTTGAGAACAACCTTGCGAAATTCGACAAGCGCACCATTTTTGACCAAATGAGAAAGGAAGATCAGATTGATGATGCCAACCGACTGGTTTCCCATAATCGCCGGCCAAAGCCTGGGACAGCAGGTGGTAAGAACCTACACCCTACGGAGAATGTTCTCGATATGCCATCAACAGTCGGCAAGAATGCGGATTTCTGGAATAGCGAGGCAGACGACGGGCTAAATGGGGGGGAGAGGTCAACAGCGCGGGATCTATGGAGTGGCCAGAGCAATCGGAGAGCTGACAGCAAGTCGGGGCCAGCGCGGAGGTCACAGTCACGCAAGGCTAGTGCTGTTGTGACGCCTGGTGGTCTCCCCATGAGCCGCGTTAACTCGGGCGTACGTGCAAGCCATTTCTCTCGCTTGTCCATCTCCCGGCCAGAATCTCGCAGTACTGACGGCAGAAAGCAGCAAGGTCACCCACCCGGCTTATACCTCGTCCCGTCAGGCAAACGATTAGAAACCGTCTCGGCGCTTCAAATGCTAAATCTTGAGAATATTGCCGCGAACGAGATCGGACTGTCAGAAGCGCTCATGTCGGAAAACGCAGGGCGAGGTATCGCCGAGGTGGCCTTCAAGGCGCTGTCCGATCCTGCGACAAAGATGCGATTTGGCCTCGTTGGAGCTAATCTCTCGGCTAGTGCCATCCTGAGCAACCCAGCGGTGGTGATACTGGCCGGCAACAACAAATCTGGTATTCGGGCCATAGCTGCTGGTCGTCATCTGCGAAACAAGAACGTCAACCTGCTGGTGTGTCTGGTCGGTATCGAGCGTGAGCGGGACTTGCTTGAGGACCTTAGGCAGCAGCTTCAACTGTATCGGGCGTTTGGCGGCAAGATCCTCAGCAAGACGGACCTCTTTGAGCATTTACGAAAAAACTCGTCTTCCGGATCGCCCGTGTCAATTTCTCTCATCATCGATGCGCTTCTTGGGCTGACCATCTCATTTGAGGAGTTGCGGACTGGAGATCAAGCCACAGTCTACGAGTTAATGGAATGGGCCAACCGCAACGAGGCCTTTGTCCTCTCCGTCGACGTGCCTACGGGCATCGATCCAACGTCTGGCAAAGTGGCCGTTATTGATGGCAATCGTCTCTTTGTTAAGCCACGATATGTCGTTGCAATGGGGGCTCCCAAGCGCGGACTGTTCGAGGCTGTGACACCACCAGGCGAGCATGACCCCGAGTATCTGAACAGCTCTGGGCACGAGGACGAATGGCGATTGTTTATTGCAGACATTGGCCTAGGCAGCGCAGTCTGGAGGAAGGCCGGAACTAAGATTCGACGAGGCATCGCTTTTGATGAGAAGTGGGTGCTGGAAATGAAATATCGAGATGGGCAACAGGAGGAAACCGACTATGAGGAGGAGTAAAGCACGAGGAGGGACTCGATATGAGCGGGACACAGCGATAGGAATAAGGAGGAAATTCTAGGTGCAGCAAGAAGCGGGAGAAAAGCGACGAGGTCTGTTTTATTCTGCATGGTTCAGGACGAGAGTGCGCATATCAAAGACGGTTTGGCGTTGGTGGCTTTCATTCAGAAGGAGAAGACACATGGAGGGCGCATCACAATTGCATGAGGTTGATAGTTACCAATACCCAGGAGTTTTATTCTCTTTTATTTTCAGCGCATCTCCTAATGGGTGAGTATGACGCCACAAGGATCTGCAAGGCTTTGCTCCCCAAAGGATGGCGCGGTTTCTGCGACGTTGGAGTCAAGGCAGAGCCAAGCCAGCCAAGAGTCTGGAGAGGGTTGCGCAGAGGCCAAGATACCAGACATGGAGACGCCAGCCAAGCTTTGCCAAGACTTGATGAGATATCCATGTGCAGGCTTGGCGCTGGAAAAGCTTGATTAGACGACGACGTTGTGTGCGAAGGATAGGATACAGTAGTAGAACTGGATGCTTTGAGAAATTGACAAGGCATATCCCGAGTCTCATATACCTATGAATGAATATGGAGTCAAACTGTAGGTAGAGGCTGCTTATGACTTGCTTTCGGGGATGCATACCCGGCAGCTGATGGGCTTCTGACAGTCAGACAACCCGAGAGTCTGTTCCATGACGTGTGCCAATTTGATGGTCTAGAAGGATAGAAGCCGACTTGGAGTGTCAGTCCAGGTCATGCCCATTTGCTGGGCATTTTATTTTAAGTTTATCGGGCGGGCCGAACGAGATGCAGCTAAAGCAAGTCTTGCGTGGGTGTCAGGGACCTCCATCAACGGGGGCAACCTGACGATCTAGCCCGCAACTTGAGGGAAGCTGCAATAAGAATCCTGGGGCTAATATTCCCAATTTCAGCCTTATTTCTCGGTCGTAGTTTAGAGTCCTCCTCCACACTTTGTTTGAAGCGTGGAAATAGACTCGTTAGTGGACGAGACAAGACCACCCCCAAACCTTCCCCCCCCATGCACAGTGCGGGTGGCTGAGCTGGTGGGGTTGATGGCTTGCTCTGCGCTCCAACACGTTGCTGCATGTGACGGGACCTTTGTGCGGAATAGATAAATCTGCACTTGATGAGAGATGAAGGTCCTGACTCTGTTGTTTTGTAAGATGGAGATGATGTGATTTCAAGACGTCGTAAAGAGACTAATATTGTGAGGTAGATGAAAAGCCACGATACTCTGTGGTGTGACCTTTTTGACGTGATGGCGGGGTTGCACTGGCTCTGAATGAAGATCGTGGAGAGCATCCAGTGTGCCCATCAAGGCCGTGGAAGAGGTCCCGATTCCCCGGCTACTCCTAGAATAGCATTCCAGCGCCGTTAACCTCTACGAGGCCGTTTCGGAGCGGGCCAGAATGGAAACGTCTGTGCATATGGTTGATGCTGCAACAAAAGAGTCAAAACCTCGCAAAATGATATATGATATGGACTGTGCCATTAGCAATGGAGAATGGAGAAACATATGACACCTGCAGCTTTCTCAGCCCTTTACCGACCAAGAGCCCTTGAACTGGTGATGATGCTGTAAATGGAGATACCGTGTGTCATACAGTGCGGCCCTTCATCAGGGCAAACCAACAGAAGGGTAACATGATAATCTCCCCCCTCGACTGACCCAGAAGCGAAAGAAGCGCCGAATAACTAATCAATAAAACAAGTCGATTCCCCGGTTTCTACCCGCAAAGCTTGGACTGTCTTTGTATCCATCCTGTCCCGACTGCCTCGTGTCGCCAATCTCTCACCTCGAACTTTACATACGCTCTCACTGGACCGACCTTGTCGATGCTTCTTTTTCCCCTTCCAGATCGCCACGTCCCGATCCTCAATCTCACCAAGGAGCACCAAATAAGATCCGTCTGGGCGCCCAGCCTCACAGCCTCCATAACCCCCCATCACTAATTCCAATCCACCCCACTTCACTTCAAGGTTCTGGTCCGGTCCTAGTAGCCTGGCTGCCTGGCTAGTCTTAGCTGCTGCCAACTCTGGTTTCAGTGTCTTTCTGGGTCCCTTGTCTCGTCTGTGGCACGTTCCACGAAACCTGGAACCCGAATCAACCATCGTCCGTCTGGTCGTGAACCCTTGGATCCAAACGCGCTTCGTCCTCGAAAATCGCATACTCTCCGAGCCTTGTCATTGAATCGGTACAAGACTGACCGGATTCTTTTCACGACTTTCGCTTGATACAATTGTCTTCCTTCATCAAGCGCCTCTCGAAAAGCACCCGCGTCACCAATCTCCCGCCCCAACGATCCCCCAAACCGCGCCCGAACAGTTTTATCCCGAGACGACCACGATACCCTCGCGCCGATTTGAATCAAAGTGCGCGACAAGACGAGTTGACGACCATTCCATAACTCCCGATTATCTGCACATCCCTCCCATGGCGATCATCTAGTCCGTCTCGAATTTCCCGTCTCGCGAATCGCCGTCGCTCGCGGCTGGTCGTCTACTGCGTCTTGCCCCCCTTGATCACCGGCGAGCCGCAGTCATGGACGCCAGCCAGCTGGTCTCGGCGACCATCACGGCGTTTCCCTCGCTGTGCACGACGACTCTACTACCGGCCAATGGCGTCATGACATTGGGACCTAATGGCCTCCCTGTTCCCTTGACCGAACCCGCCATCTTCCAGGTGCCATGCCCGACAGTAAATGTCATGCCACGGGCCCCAGTGGTCATCAGCGTAGCCACTTCAGGCGATGAGAGTAGCCTCACCCAGCACGATGCTTCTGATAGCAGTCCCAAATTTTCCGACTTCCGCGATCCCTTCTACGCCTCCACCTTTCCTATATGCTATGCCCTTGCCGCGACCACCGTCACGGCATACATGCTCGTCATCATGCTCTTCATTACGCCGCGCTCGTTTCTCGATGGCGGTATTGTCTACCTCGGCCGACGTTCCGGCTTCACTCACAGTCAATCCAGCAGCGTCAGCATCGGTGGGCGCCCGTGGTTGCAAAAGGTCGCTGCATTGACCGTTGCCATTTCACTCACGATTGCCTCTGCCGATACGTTCCATGTGGCTCAGAATCAGTATACTTGGGGGATCCAGAACGCCAAGCAGCTACAGGATGAGGTGATGAATAGCGTGGAACTCAAGGTCATACGTCTCGTCTCGGACACCTTCTTATGGCTCGCCCAGGCGCAGACCCTGATTCGACTCTTTCCCCGCCAGCGAGAAAAGATCATCATCAAATGGGTTGCTTTTGCGCTCATCACCCTCGATGTTATCTTTAGTGCCATCACCAGCTTCAAGTACTCGGAAAACGGCATCAACACTACGGTGCGACCCAAGAACTTTGTGCACCCCATCCCGGCCCTGAGCTACCTGTTCCAACTCTCCCTTGGGCTCTTATACGCAGCCTGGGTCGTCTACTTTGCGCTCATGAAGAAGCGCTACGCATTTTACCATCCTTTCATGAAGAACATCACCTTTGTCGCCATCATTTCAATCACTTCGATTATGATTCCTATTATCTTTTTTATTCTCGATATCTCACAGCCCAAATTTACTGGATGGGGAGATTACGTGAGATGGGTCGGCGCGGCTGCCGCCAGTGTGGTGGTATGGGAATGGGTGGAACGGATCGAGGCACTGGAACGGGAGGAGAAGAAGGACGGTATTCTTGGTCGAGAAGTCTTCGATGGTGACGATACCTTGGAAATTAACGCCTCCGAGTTTCCGTGGCTCAGAAATCGGAAACACCGCAAGGGAGGAGGACCAGGAGGCAGCAGCGGCGGAGAGCGACAGCAAGGATCTTCGACCGCCGCCAATGGATGGGTCAATGTTTCATCCATCACGAATCGACAACGTGGACAGGACAACGATGACCCTCAGGAGACGTCAGAACAGTTTCCGCAGGGAGGCATGGGCAACATCCTACGGCCCACGATATGGCCGGCCCGCCCAGCGCCTGCAGTTACACCTATCAGTCGGACCGACACAGCCAGCGCAGCGAGCACTGTCTATGCCGTGCGATACCAGCCGCCCTCAGAAGCGACGACGCGGACCCCTGATCCCCTACCGCAACAGAGCATGGCGGATCTGACGCGGCAGAACAGCTTCCCGCAGAGCCAGCAGGCAAGCGACGAAAGCAGCCCCTCCAATCAAGCCCCAGCTTCGGTACAAAACGGGCATGTTGTACCGCCAGCCTCTCGACAGTCGATAGATCTGGAGGCAAATACGCCAAACACTCCAACTCAGGGCGGCTGGCGAAGTCTAACCTTTGCCAATCCGACCTTCCGCCGTTCAAGCGATGATCCGCCAGAGGAGGTTGCCCAACACACACATCAGAGCTCAGCATCTGAGAATGGAGGGAGGGTAAGCGAGCCAAGTCGATGGGATCTGCGGGGTCGTCTGGAAGATTTCGCGGCAAACCAGGCGGACAAGATGCGGGATCGTATGCGGTCAACACCCAACACGGAAAGTCTTCCAGTAACGGTAATCCCTGCGCCGCCACGAAGAGGCGCCGCGCTTCAGCAAGTTCTCGAGGAGGAGGAACTGAGCACGGGGGCACAGCAGTCACCAAGCAGAGAGCCTTTTGCGAACAACAGCAGCACCAACAGCCACAGCAGCACGTCAAGAGATGCATCAGGGGAAACGACACAGCCAGACAGGAGCCGAAGCACGTTTTCGGGAAGCCAGCAGGGAGAAACACCGATTCCGCCAAACAATCCACCGTTATGGCGGGGCGTGCAGCCGCGGATGATGTATGAAGATGACTATTACTATTCTGGTGACGAGGACGACTCGTTGTCGGAGAGGTCATCTGTGGATCATCGACGACAAGACTCTGACTCGACGGGACCACCACGAGCGTCTCAGTGAAGCTTGTCAGTTATAAATATTGCATCTAGCGAGGCGTTGTTTTGCTGCTTTTGTCTGGACGGTGCTTTTAGGCATCTGGCATGGTTGGACTGGGAGCATTTGTACGAGAGATACCCCAAGAGCGCGTGGTTCATCATTTTCTGTGTATATCCGTGTATGGAGTATGGCTTTGACTTGGCATATGAGTATGGGATCCATATATATACATGGGCGTTCGGTGATATGGCAAGGAATAAGGAGATGCATCGGAGCATGACATGTATATAGCTATTGAGATCATGTCGGTAAGATTCATCAGTGTTCAGATGGTAGTCGTTGATACAAGCCAAGTACCTTATGGCTCAAGATTTGGCGTGTTGATGGGACCATTTTGTGATTACGCCCCTTTTCAACGGCAGTGACCTCGGACCACATTGACCAGTAAGAGATCCAAGGCTTGATATGAGAATGCGACGACTACGATGATCTGTCGATAGAAATGTGCATCATGCCAACGGTGTGTTTGAGAAAAGCCGGACCGCCAGATGCTCTGCTGACTGTACTGCCGGCATGACGTCTTTACACATGAGGACCGCATGAGCAATTCCCGGAGGAGGCTATAGTTGCAACGCCGTGTCACGGCCCGAAACGGAGAAGCCAAGGCCGCAGGAGCTCGGCAAGCCCGGGAAAAGCAAGGACGGGATGCAAGATGGCGAGTCCAAAAGGGGCAGAGTCGTGCGTTCACATGCTCATTGGGTCTGAGAGAGGGAGTAGGGGAGATTACTGCAGCACCATACAGCACCTACAGTAAAGTGATTTTGCAGGGAGCGTGACCCCACAGATCGACTTGGCTGCACATCAACTGCAGCTTACAGGACAGCTCAACAGCCGAAGAAGCCGGGAGAGAAGGCAAGGTAAACTCGGTCTGGGCTCTAATAGCGAGAGTCGGGTGAAAGGGCATTTTCTTGTTCTTCAATCTATTACAACCTACTGTATAAGAGCAGATAGTCATCTACCGGGCCCCGCGGAGCACCGACTTCATTATCAAAAGCCCCTGGAGAGCCTCCCGCGGACGCTAATTGAACCCTGGAGGAACGCTGTGAAATTTGCAGGGGTCAATCTCAATTTTAGAGGCCGCGGAGAGTCCTGGTGCTAACGATGCGCTAGACGAAACTTGGTTTCCTCTGTGAGTTGGCGATGAGAAAATCACGAGTATTCCAGTTTTTGTTTTTGTTTTTACCATCTTAACAAGACTCTGAGTACCTAGCTATATCAAAGCTCTAGGCACTTGGACGACATCATCATCACCCATCATATCAAGAAGAAACGGAAGTAACCCTGTCGACCAGCGCCTTCCCGTGCATTTTACAGCAGCCCACTTACCCCGGGTAGCCAATCAGCGGCCCCTGCTCTACTCCCGCTGCCCGCCTCGGCTGGGTTGGGCTGGATCCACCCAATCCTCCCCTCGCATCATCTCCCTCTAATACAACTGTCGACCACGCGACGATCCCGCACAATCCGACTTCTCTTACTCTTCTTTTCTTCTTCTTCTTCTTCTTTCTTTTTTCGTACATCAAGATACGATAATCCAGACTCAAACGCTCCTTTCTGCAGCACCTCGATAATTCCTCATCCTCTGCTGCGCCGCGCTACTTGTGCCCCTAGACACCTCTAATACAAAACGCGACAACTCCACCTTTATTTACAGCACTAAAGGGTGGGGGAAAATAGGGGTGTAGGCCTTCTTTTTTCAAGAGAGCAAGCAGCAAGCCGCAACAAGACAGAAACAAAGCCCATGATACTCTGACTGAGCAACGAACGAGAAACCATCCATCATGTCAGGCTCAGAGCCCTTCCCGCTGCTCAACACAGCAAACGATCAGCTTCATCAGCGTCGCAACCCAAACTCCAACAACACCGTCAGCAATACCACAGCCTCCGAAGCTGCCATCAACGACGCGCGGAAGAGGCGCAAGAGCAGTGCTCTTGGAGGTGAGCTTCGCGGTGACACGGGCGCTCCCGCATTGGCTTCAAGTCGTGCTAGCCTGGATGCCTCGGATAAGAATGGCCAGGTGCGTTTCCCTTCCTCCCTGGAACTCCTGTCAGGGTCAAAATGTCTTTTCTTGCTGACTTGTTACTTCAGCCGCTCGCCAGAAGCGCCTCCAAGCGCCGCCGTGCCCGCGGTCTCCTGGGTCGAGCTCGCCAGACCATGATCAAGCATACCTTCGTCCTCCCTGCCGTCCTCATACTCTTCTTCCTCGCTGGATACGTCGTCAACCCTACCGAGTCCAACCCGATCCATCACTTCATCTTTCTGTCGTACAAGCTGCCCCAAGCCGATGCCAATGTGCCAGCTCAGTATGGAAAGGGTCTTTGGGATGTGGCCTTTGTGTCTTTCTACACAATTGTTCTGTCCTTCACTCGTGAGTTTATCATGCAGGAGCTCCTTGCGCCGCTCGCGCGTTGGTACAAGCTTGGCCGTGGCAAGAAGGCTCGCTTCATGGAGCAGGTGTACACGGCCATCTACTTTGGCATCCTTGGTCCTTTTGGTCTCTGGGTCATGAGCCGCACTCCCGTGTGGTACTTCAACACCCGAGGCATGTATGAGGGCTTCCCTCACACAACCCATGAGGCCCCTGTCAAGTTCTACTACCTCTTTGAGGCTGCCTACTGGGCTCAGCAGGCCATTGTCCTCATCCTCGGCATGGAAAAGCCTCGCAAGGACTTCAAGGAGCTCGTCGGCCACCATATTGTCAGCTTGACCCTCATCGGCCTCAGCTACCGCTTCCACTTCACCTATATTGGCCTCGCTGTCTATGTCACCCACGACATTAGCGACTTCTTCCTCGCCACTTCAAAGACCCTCAACTACATTGATTCTTCCATTACGGAGCCTTATTTCGGGCTCTTCATGATCGTCTGGATCTACATGCGTCACTACCTCAACCTCAAGATCATCTGGTCTCTGCTCACCGAGTTCGAGACGGTTGGCCCCTTCGAGCTCAACTGGGAGACGCAACAGTATAAGTGCCGCCTCAGCCAGGTCATCACCACCACTCTGCTGGCCTCTCTTCAGGCGCTCAACCTCTTCTGGCTCTTCTGCATTGCCCGCATCGCCTGGCGCTTCGTGGTTCAGAACCAGCTCGAGGACGACCGATCTGATGACGAGGGTGAAGGTGAGGACGAGGATGTGCCCGCTCCGGCTCCTATCAAGGCCAATGGCTACGCGAACGGCTCTGCGAATGGCCACGCCATGAGCAAACCCATCTCCAACGGCGGTGCGAAGAACTAGGTATCTCAGCACGTCAGGAGTGCATCCAAAAAATTTGGAAGAGGGGAACCCGTTGGGAAGCAGGACCCTCTCAAGTTTGAATGAAAACACGCATCAGAAAAACGAATCTCAAGTCGACGAGACGAGTTAATGGTTTCAGCATCATGTTATGACCACCATCAGCGAAGAAGGCCGAAGAACGGGGTCATGATTGCGTTTCTTCCTTTTTCTTTAGGA
The DNA here is from genome assembly GCA_021730345.1 of Fusarium cicatricum. Lineage (NCBI taxonomy): Eukaryota > Fungi > Ascomycota > Sordariomycetes > Hypocreales > Nectriaceae > Fusarium > Fusarium cicatricum. Next base: position 7,738 of record JAJODA010001065.1, on the reverse strand, counting down.
GGGGCATCGGGGGTAGGTTGGGAATGGTAACGGAGTTCAACTTGGAGTGGTTGGACCTGACATTCGCTTTTGTATCGAACATGCCGGCGTTCCGAAGAGATCCAGGGAATCTGGGCTAATGAATGATTGCGATGTGGTGCCCAGGCCGTCTCAAGAACGACCGCATGGCCAAGATGGGAGCTGAGGCTGTCTCAAAGTCTGCACTAGAGGACGAATCTCTATCCTAGATGCCTCACGAGGAGGAAATCCCAGTCTGGACAAGGGAGAAGGGGGGGAGCGCGTCACCCTCTTATATACGCGTTGGCATCATCATCCGCATTCAACAATGCGACATCTCCCTCGGACCATGTATTTACGAACTTAGATCTTGTACCATCGTACTTGGCACCAACTAACTGTACGAACAACATTTTAATAATAATACTACCATGACGCTCGCTACAACCTTTGGTCCGCGCACTTCATATGTACTATGTGTGCTCGTTGTCGTTGAACCTTTTTCACCAGGCGTGCTACGCGTCGACATGTTCTAAATAAAGCAACCCCCTAGTAGTTTTTCCCTCTTCTTCCCTGGGTCATGACTCCATCTCGAAACCCATCACCATGATGAATCCATAACCAAGTGGAGCGTCTCTTTGCCGCGCCAAAACTTTTCGCCCCCCTATGGATAGCAGACATCTAGAAGCTGCCACCAAAGAAACGCACGCGTAAGCCGATACGAGCAACAAGTGAGTGCACATGCCTACATATGATATGCATCGGAGACATTCATGGCCTGCATTGGCCAAGTCCCAAAGACGCGCTGTTCTGCATCCCACTACCGTAGTATGGAAATCCACTTGGTGTCTACACGCCCCCCAATATATCCAGCCCAAACGAGATGGTTTGAACGTGTAGACTTTGGACGGGTGTAATATATGATTTATGTATATCCAATCAACAGAGACGTAAATACAAACATGATTGGGTTATACTCCATAAAATCCTGCGGCATTAACGCAACCCCGGACAAAACTTGCAACTCTCCCTGTCAACAACCAAGTTTTCCTGTCAAAAGAGAACTGCCACTCACTCCAATGCAACCAAGATGGTCCAGGGGTCGACGGTGAGGCGCTCAAACTACATGCTGGGTCCGCCCCTCGGTGGGGCTCCCATCCCGGCATCCGGGGTGGCGGGTCCGGGTCACTTGAGATGCACAGCCTCGGAAAGAAGAAGAGAGAGAGAAAGGAATAAACAAAAGCAAAGCAATCCTTGTATCCCGGGACCGGATGAGTATGCGTGTCAGGATATGGTTGTGGTGAGAATTTCCAAGTCTTCATCGTCGGAACTTGGGATGAACCAACGTCATTACACCGACGTTGCACAAAACACGTGGGGATAGAGTCGCGAATCATAAGAGACTGTATGCAACCTTGAAACACAAAAATCAGAAAGACATCAGTTGCTTGCTATGCTATGCGAGTTCATGCTCTGCTATGCGTGACACAGATGCCATGCTGTGCTGTCATGGACGTGCTTTGCTAATGACATGCTTTGCTTTCGCCTGTTCGTCCTCTGAAGTCTCCGTCTCCCAAGACGATTCAACTTGAAGGTGGAAATGAAAGATCCCATTTTGTTTTCTCTTCATCCCAAAAAAGCACCAGTGCCGCCTGACATTCCAAATAAAAAGCAGTTCGTTCCCATGGCCATTTCCTCCCGCATGAGCGGTCTGTCTGTCTAAGAGGCCTAGAAGCCCTCCTTCTTGGAGACGTAACAACGTTCAACCACTCCCTTACTTCTCTTCTTCATCCCGAGAAGTGTCTTCCCGCGTGCCGTATCGAACGCGTCGAGCCGGTCGTCGCTGGAAAAAAAGAGGTGGCCGGCCATTCCATATATATGTATATATCCCTCAGGGGCTCAGCCGTTGCCCGAGTCCTGACCGAATCCGAAGCAAGCATGATAACCGTAAACTCCTTTGTTTCCCGCCATGAATATTACTGTGCCCTCGAGCACACAAAAGCAATAAGGATATTCGACCGCATTACCTCCCCCAGTGTTTCCTTGTATGTGGCGTCGGTAACCTCCACGCATGAATCAGATGGTTCGCAGTGGACGAGGCCACAGGCTAATGCTGATTGTAGGATTATTAGCCGGACTGCCAAAGCCCGGTTTCATTAGACGGTAAATAAAAACTCCTCAACGCCAATCCGATGCTGTCTTGTGCCGAATCCTTGTTGAAACTTCGTAGACGTGGATCGTGCCTGTTCATAACCGAGTACAATGTCAAAGTGGTGAGAATGTCGTGATTAAAGAGGCGAGAGGATTTTGGACCCCCCCAAAGGGTCCGTTAAAGGTGAGTTTCCATCATGGATAACTCTTGAATGGGCAAATCCGCGAGATGTTTTGCGAGTCTGGAGAAACAGACAAGCAGCAGCAGGCGTCCGAAGAGCAAAGCGGTGCTTTATCTTCGCTCTCGCTCTCTCGGGTGCTCCTCACTGTGGCTAGATTCGGCATCCGAAGACGAAGACGAAGTATGTGTCTCATCCCCATGATCCTTAGATCCGTCGCCCGATAGGCTGCCAGGTGATCCGAGACCGTCATAGTCGTCCATGTTTCCATCAGACTTCTTCTTGAGGCCCATCTTAGCCTTACGGACGGCCCTCGCAGCTTTCAGTTGGGCTTCGCGAGCCACGTTCAAGGCACGCTCGGCTCGGATCTGCTTCTCCCACATCGAGGCATATCGGCCTTTGGCTGTAAGCAGTTCGTCATGAGTACCTCGCTCGACAATTGTCCCAGAGTTCAAGACGATGATCTGATCCGCATGCGTAATGGTGGACAGTCGATGTCTATTATGAAAAACAAGTTAGTAAAAAATACCATGCATCATAAGCGGCGATAACACGTACGCGATAATGAGCAAGGTGCGGCCCTGCCCAATATTCCACACATTGTCTTGAATCTCCTGTTCTGTATGAGAGTCCAGTGCCGACGTCGCCTCGTCCAGCATGATAACACGAGGGTCCTTGAGAATAGTCCGCGCAATAGCAACCCGTTGTTTTTCACCGCCACTCAGGCGGAGGCCTCGCTCGCCAACCTGCGTCTCGTATTGGTCGGGGAACGACATGATGCGGTCGTGGATGCTGGCGGCGCGGCAGGCGGCATAAACTTCTTCATTCGTAGCCGACGGTCTAGCGTACTTGAGGTTGTACATCAAGGTCTCGTTGAAAAGGGTTGTGTCCTGAGGGACAACGCCAATCTTTTCTCTGACCGAGTTGATGGTCAAATCCTTGACATTCCTGCCGTCGAGTTCGATGGAGCCCTCATCGCAGTCGTAGTAGCGGAACATGTGGCGAAATAGGGTCGACTTGCCACCACCCGACTCGCCCACGAAAGCTGTCGTGGTGCCTGGCAGACATTCGAACGAGATGTTGCGCAACGCCGGCTTCCGTCGGTCATAAGCGAAGCTGACATTGTTCCACCGGACGTGTCCTTGGAAGTCTTTACCCAGTGGGACCGCATGGGGTGCATCCACCACTGTCGGCTGGATCTTGAAAAGCTCCAGCAGTCTCTCGCCCGAAATCATCGCCTGCTGCACCGTCCGATAAAAGGTACCGAAGAAGTTAAGAGGGCCTTGAAGCTGGGTCAGATACGAGACTGTCAGGAACCAATCACCCGTAGTGCGTAAGCCCATCGCAACCTGCCAACCGCAGACCAATGCTGCAATGATCCTACCCAGGTTGAAGACCACGGTCTGGCAGATGTTCATCATCATCATGCCCATCTGCACCTGGGCTTCGGCTTTCTGGAAAACGGCTACCTTGCCCTGGTATCGTCTGGACTCGAAGTCTTCGGCGTTGAAGTATTTGACCGTTTCGTAGCTAGAGATTGAGTCGTTCTTCACTGCTTCCTCCTCTCGATCGGCGTTTGTCATGACCCGGCGCTGGTCTGCTCGTGTAGAGGCCATTTTGATGGTCATGTACAGATACCAGCAGGTATCCACCAGATTGATCTCAGCATACAACGGTCCGAACTTGACGTAGAACACTGTTATCGCGAGAAACAGGTCGATGAGCATCGGGAAGACCTGAAATGTTACCTGCTCAAGGAACTGGTTGATGGAGGAGCCCTTGTTAAGTGCAGACAAAACCTCTCCGGTGCGCTTGGATAGATGAAAGTCGAGACTGAGAGAGTGAACGTGGTTAAAGGCCGCTGTCGTCAGTCCACGGTACGAGTACTGCGAGACTGGGATCCAGAGAATTGATCTCATCGACCCCAGAAGTCCTGATTGACCCTGCAGGATCCACAGAGCTCCAAGAACCATGAAGTTCTTGAGTGGAAAGTTGTCCATAGAAAGCCGCTCGCCGTCTGAGACTAATTTTATCACCTTCTCGAGATCATCGACGACTCGCTTGACTTGCATAGGCACAGCGACGTTGACCAGACGCTGTAGCAGGACCAAAATGAAGCAGATAAGAACGTGGACCTGAAGCCTGACAGAGTCTTTGGGCCAGAGGTATGGAAAGAACAGAGAGTACCCCTTAAGATACTCCCACCATGTCTTGTGAGGAAGCTTTTCAGGCCGGTAGAAAGCGGCTGGTTCTTCCTTCTTAGGATAGCTTGCCGACCTTTGGGCGTTCGAAATGGTCCTACCCCGCGAGCGACGGCCATTAGCCTCCCAGCCATTAGCCTCTCGGCCGCTGGACTCTCGACCATTAGGCAGATGTCCATTGGTAGTGTCGTACGACCTGCGATGCCCGTTAAGCAGCGGAGTTGACTCAGCGGAGCGTCCTTCTTCGATCTTCTTGTTATCGGAAGCGCGAACTTTGCAGATCCATGCTACACTGAAAACTCCAATAAGGGCGAGGAGATGAAGAATTCGGACAAAGTAGAGCACGAGATCAATCTTGGTCCAGTAGTCGACACAGTTTCCATTCTTTCCAGACTCGCTGTTTCGAACGGACCGAAAGAAGTGGCAATCAGCCGCTGCAACTGCGGTCGTGGAGAACAGAACTATTTCCCCAACAAAGCCAAGGATCCATACAATGAAGTGGACGATGTTGGGGCCCTTGCGCCAGTCGAAGAGCGAGATGAGTATATAGAGATAGAAGAAGAGGGCGCCTGTGACATGGACCTGTGCAGAATGGAGTCAGCGGGTACTACAATGGCATTGTGCAGGTGCGAGAGCAACAGGGATGTGACTTACCACGCTCCATTCGCCAGCCCACGGCAACCCCTCTCTTGACCATTGCCAGGGGTCCTCGAACCAAAAGGCATGGTAAAACATGAAAGAGGCGCTCCCAACGTAGCTCAGAAACACGACGGCAGCGAGGTAGCGGAAGACGTTCTTTGCGGTGCGGCCAAAGCCGGGGCCAATCTTGCGGGCGCCATCGGCACGAGAGCTCTTCTTCTTGGTAATGGGCAGTGGCTTGCCTCCGGGTCCTTTTACTGTAGGTTGGACTTGGTCCTCTTGCTTCTTGGCGTTAACGACGCTGTACCAGGCGGCACAGGATATAAAAGCAGTGAGTAGGATGAGGGCGTAGAGGTACTGTGTTCTGCGGAGAATGTAGTCGGAAAGAGGTAGATCATCGCGACCAGAGCCGCGGGGGGCGATCGAGATGTCGTCGGCGACGACCAGCATGGCGGGCTGAGGGTTTGCTGGTGAGCGTCGGTCGTCAGGTCAAGGAGCGGCAGCCCATAAGTGCACTCTGAGTCCGGGGAATGGACGACGATGTAGACGAGTGAAGAGGACGGCGGCAGTATAGAGGAGAGAAGGCCTTCACCGCGGACGAAGCATTGCCCTGGCCGTGGCAATTGGCGGGATAGAGAGGCCGAAAAACGAGTGAGTGGCGGGGAGTTTGTGGAAGAGGCACGAGATGCAAATGTTGAAGAGTTAAGTCTCGAGGCTCGAAGTCGAGTGCGGTCTAAGTCCTGCTTTGAGCCGACTCAGCAGGTGCCACTACCAGGTGCAGGTGCGTGCAGGGAAGGTGCAAGGTGCCGGGTGCAAGGTGCCGGAAGCCTGGTGCCAGCTGCAGCAGGGCAGGTGCCAACCTATGCACGTTATGGGCAAGCGCGACTCTACGAGCGAGCGAGCGAGCAACCGGGTGTTGTTGCTCCAGTCCCCTCCCCAGTCTCCCGCAGACGCACGCAGGCGTAATGTAGGCGCAGGCGCAGGCGCAGGAGCAAGCACCGGGGAAGGAGACATCAAACATCAGACGTACGTACCTACTTAGCCTTGGGTACCCAGCCAGCCAGCCAGCCAGCCTACCAGCCAGCAGCACCCAGCAAGAAGGCAAGTAGGTGCCAGTGCGTGCCAGGCGTGCCAGGTCTCTGTCCGGGCTCTGGTGGGCAGGAGCGGTCTTTAGGTCCTTTGGTGGGGCAGCTGACTTGGGTCAGTGGCGAAAGCCACCCGAAGGCCCTTGTCGCTGTCGTCGCGTCGTTGCTGTACGGAAAAAGAATAGAAAAGCTCGATACGTACCTCGGGCGGTCGAAATCCAATAACCACCTCTACCGACCAAACCTTGGGCTGTCGTTCAAGGGTCCAAGGGTCCTAGCCAGAGGAGCTAGGAAGAAGCGTATGTATGTATGTACTGTAATTATGTAGTGCCTGGCTTTTTCGGTCCTTGTGCTGCTTATGAAACCCAGGTAGAACCTTGCTGCTTGTGTCTCTTAGTGGTCGTAAGTACATATGTTCTGTGATTTAAGAGTCGATGACCTTGTTTCCAGGATTGGATTGCACGGGCGCCGCCGGTGGGCGTTGCTGGATCGTTGCTAGATCGCTGGTGGCTCGATCGATAACTCCCTTGTCTGTTGTTGCTGGTTTCCCAGCTTCTGTCTTGTCCACTTGTCCCTTTACCTATCTGCTTGTCTTTCCGACCAGCAGCAACGCCTCTTCTAGGCCCTCTGAGCCTCCCGGAGTTCTCCTAGAAGGTGGGCACACGCCTGCACACGCCTCTCTTCGACTCGTACGCACGCTCCCACACCTGACGCCTTCTGGACAGCGACCAAGGTGGGGTGGGGCGTCTCTTGTGGTGGAGAGGCTTGAGAGAGAGGGTCTCTTGGGTCCTTGGGTCCTTTCTGGGGGGGTCGCACGGCGTCTCTCCTTTGGGTCCGCGTTCTGGGTATTGGATGGGACTTTGCTGGGTCTAATGCTGGTCTTGCTGGGTTTCTTGGGGCGATGTGAACTTGGGAGCCACGCGAATGAATGCTTGTCTCTCTGCCTGACAACGTCCCCTTGTTGACTAAAGCATGTGAATCATGATGGAATGGTAACGATGGCCAAATGGGTATGCACGCGTGGGTGATGACAAATAGCTTCTTGACATGTAAGTGTGTGAGGTGTAAACGAAGCCGAAGAAACATGCAGAACAAGTATACGCGAGCTTCTGGCGTGCAGTCGTTCAAAAACCACATCTGATAACTACAGTAACGGACAAACATGAAAGGCTCATTGGCTTATGCGTAGGTTACGCTTGATCGGCTCTTGGGATGAAGCGCAGGTGCTTGCGTGTAAACCCCCGGAAGAGCGCTTGTGCAAGGGATGGATTATGATTCTGTTCTTTTTAGGGAAACGGGTCCTCCATTTCAACCTAGCATGGTCCGCTTCAGGTGAGGTCGGGGGATGGTTGGCGAACGGCCGGGTTCCCCCAGATCCATGGCAACTTGGCAAGTCGAGACTAATCAAGAAACAATGTCGTACCAGACGGGGAGTTGATGTGATATGTATGGACAAGACAAAGGCCCTTTGTCTTGTCCATACATA
>JAJODA010001057.1:0-30682 GCA_021730345.1 Fusarium cicatricum | reverse complement strand
CAACCCCATCCTAGTATCCTGTTATTTAAAAAGGTCAAACAAGTCGGTCGATGCAACCATCACACGGTCCACCTCCCCCCAAACGCCCTGTATGTAAAAACGCCAAACATAACCGAAGCCACGCTCTTCAAAGGCCCAGCCAAATCATCAACGGCACCGCGCCCAGCAGCAGCGCCCCCGGAAGAACGGCACCAGCCGCGCTAATCTTCGTCCGCGCCTCGCCGGGATAATTGCACGTCACGCCGCCGCCTTCGTCACGCCGTCCGTAGCTCACGTTGAAGCTCGGGAAGCCCGGCCGTGGACAGTTGAAGTTGATGGCGGCAGGGCACGACTGCACAACGTCATAGCAAATATCCTCGCAGGGCAGCATCTCCTTGTACGGCCCCGGCTTGATTGTTTTGTCGATAAAGGCGTTGCGCGAGGCGTTGTTGGCCGAGACCAGGCCTTTGAGAAAGTTAGTCGCGAGCTTGGTCCCGTTGGGAAACGCCTGGGCGGCGTTGCGAACGACGCTGGTGCGGCCGCCGGTTATAACGTCCTCGCAACGGGGGATGCTGACGGTGCAAAGCCAGCGCTTGTAGGCTTCGCGGCACTGGGTGCAGTCGCGCGCAAGCGAGTAGCGCGAGTCTGGTTGCGCCTCGCATGAAATCTGAGCCAGGACCTTTTCAAAGTTGGCGTACATCTTCTTGGCGTAGTCGTCGTAGACTCGGGCGAGTTCTGTATTGTTGTACTTCTTATCGTTGCCCGGGACGGCGTACTGTGTCTCATTGCAGAACTCGAGATCCGTCACCACGTTGCAGTTTGTTGCCGAAGATGTGTTGAATCCAATGGCGCCCAAGACGATGCCTCCAGCGCCTATGGACCCAGATCCTGACTCCCTCTTATCCTTATTGTTGGGCATCTGAACAAGAATTCCGGCATATTCGGTACCAGGCTTGAGGCCTCCCAGCAGAAACTGCTGCTTGGGCAGCTGACCAGGCCCTCGAGTTGTCATGCCCGTCTTGACCAGCTTGTTGGACTGCCCGGTCCCGTCGCTGTTGGTCCAGATCTGCGCGCTTTCCTCCAGACCGCAAATCGAGTGTCGGAGCCCGTCAATAGGTCCGCCTTTATCTTTCCCCACGAAAATCTGGTAGGGGGGTGGTTTCTTCATGATGGTCTGCGTTTCGGTCGAGTCATCGGTCAGGTTGCTAGTGACAAGAAGGGCTGAGCTCGAGTCACTGTCCATCCATAGCAGTTGAGCACTACTGTTGCTGGAGTTGTAATTGTGGTAATACTGGTCGAAAGATATAGCAATGTCGAAAATGTAGGTACTGTTATACTTTTCCGTAATGTTGGGTGCTGCAACACTGAGGTAGATGTTGTCGGTAGCATTGATGCTGTACATGACAGCACCCTCCTCGAATGATACTTGCTTCAAGCCAGCGCTGCTCTTTTCGTATTTGGCCGCATCTGGGCATTGCACTTTGTCCGTCGTCGAAACGTAAAGGCTGAGCTGGGGCGCCAACTCGGGCTCTTTCTTCTTGGTTATCACATTCGGTCGCTTGCAAGTATTGGCCGAGATGTATACAGTCCTTGGTTTGGCCCGGCGAGAATTTTGGTGGTTCTCATTGTCGCTGTCCGCCGTGTCATCGTCTCCAAGATCCCGGGTATCTTTTTTGTCGTCGCCGAATAATGCCTTACTTTCAATCATGAAGCAAGCAGTGTCTCCAGGATTGACACCTTGTGTTACTACACCATTGTTACTTAGGGCTTTGATGCCAGCAGGTGCTCGACCGATGATGCTGCGATCGAATAGCGTAAAATCGGGTTCGTATAATAAGTCCAATCCATCAGCCCGCTCGATCGGTTGTTCGACGTAGACGAGAGAATCGACCGGCACTTCAGCTGCATTGGCAAGATTTTGTGCGCAAAATGACACCAAGACTAACAGCGAAGCCGTTATCGACAAGTATGATCGTGATATGGGCGAGTTGAGCGTCATGACGAGGGCATGCCCTCCAGGAGCAGTCGCCGTTTGTTGCGGTCCGTATCGATCTTATCGAGGAGCAATCGAGCAAATAGGATAACGAGCGTGGGAATGTGGTGGCATAAAGATGATCACCGATTGCAGATCATCATCGTGAGCCCCTAGGATTCGAGTGTTTCTGTAAGGAACCTGGAGCGATGTAAGGAAGAAATAGGAAGCCTGGACTATTCTGCCCCAGACATTTGACGTTGCTGACAGGCGATGCGCCAAGCCGGCCAAAGGATTTAGGGGACTGAGGCGCAGCAGCCGGGGAGATAGCACAGCCACATCCCAGGTTTGGACCTTGCCCTGAGCTTGTGGAGCTCGGGCCAGGCTTAAAAAGGGACCCGTGGCCACTACGACGTCAAGTGCGAGTGGAGGCCAGATCGATCGCGTGCCGCACAGGCTTGAGCGTGGCTTGGCCACCAGTGAGCAGTTGATAATTACATCAATAGCTGCAAAACCCGTAGCAGAAGTAAGCATATGTATTAAATGATATTTCATACGATAGAGAAGCTGTTTGACTGAATTTTGATCGTCACAAAGTGCATGTCACAAGTCAACAGCATAGCATATACCCACGCGGAAGGATACTACAACATCACAAGTGGAGCCAGCACAAGACGCAATCGCAAACGTGTTCTCATGAAGCTTCAAGCAGTAGCCGTCTAAGATAATCCCAGTCCAACAGCATAGCACACGTTACACGGAAAGTCATACGACATAAGTCCTCTCCCAAGCTGAAACTACCATTGTGTTCCAAGCTTGTGTATCCTCCTCCTCCCACGAAGCACCTCAATTGGCGCTTCGGTTTTCACTAGTTCCAGAGAATGAATCCCTCCTGTTCTCATCGAAGTCGTGGTAGTCTGGTCCGGGTCAAGCGGGTTCACGCCAGAGCTTGCTTTGCAACCAAGCTACACCTCGATGGCCGCTTATTCGGTCTTGTCGAGGCCGTCAGCCTTGGCCCGGAGGCCAGAGGCGGTCGAGCCAGACTGGAAGTATCGGCCGAGAGTAGGGGCCAGGAAAGATCGGAAAATGAGCTCAGCACCCCTGTGTTGGTCAGTATCATGCGCCACGGGCAATAGGGCGTGCGTAATTTCGGGGAATGACGTACTTGAAGGCAGGGAGAGAGAGCCAGAGGAGGAAGATAAACTTGAAGACGAAGTAGAAGGGGAACCAGTAGACGACCTGGACGAGGCTCTCCAGGACGGTGAAGAAGGAGAAAACGACCCAGTACTACAGAATAGCGTTAGCGACCGTTGCGATCAAGATGCGACCAGAGAAGCCCAAGATGGAGCTCTGGTGACAGGGTAGTATTGGCCACATACGGTCAACCACTGAGTGTCATCCTCCTTGTGATGAGTGAAGAGTGCGGCGAGCGAATAGTAGCCAGGGATGATGAAGCCAGCAAAGTTGGTCAGAAACTGGCCTCCCAGGTTGAAGATGATGAGGAAAAAGTAAAGCGCGCCAAAGCCGATGGCAGCATAGGCCTTGGGGACACCCGACGTCTTCTCGACGTTGTTGAAGATGGGGTACTTGGAGAGCTGTCAAGATGGCACCGCCGTCAGCATTTGCATCGCTGGCGCAATTCCAAGGGTGTTGCGATCGCGATCGCAATCGTGTCCTTGATGAAACCTACCTCACGGTCGAGCTGACCAAGGTAATGCTGGGCCTTGTCTGAAGCGGACATTGTGTGTGTTGATGTAGTTGAAGAAGGTTTGCGCAACAACGTTGAGTGATGCTGAAAGGTTGAAGAATGCGTTGGAGGAGGGGCTGAAGTTGGAGGGAATGGTGGTGTAGTAAGGAAGCTAGCGTCCAAATACGTCGGTTACCTTAAGTACGGGAGATCCGGGTAAAAAAGAGGCAGCTTTTATCGCGGCGCTAGCTACCCTCTGTGAAGCGAATCTTGGAAGCGGGAAGAAAATTGACGCGGCGTCAGTGGCTTGTGACCCTGTAAACTCGGGGCTTTTAGGTGCTAACTTGGTCAGCAACGAGGGCGTAGGCCAATGGCAGGGTCTACAGCTGGATGATGGCTTAATGATGGCACAGAGAATGATATGGATCTGATCAAGCTTGTCTCTTGCGTGTTTTCCTTTGCTGGTCATGCGAGTTTGTGCAGACTGACCATTGCGACTATTTGTAGCAAATGCGTGAAAACAGAGAGTTGGGTCTGTTAGGGACTTGGTAGCTGCTATGACGCAAGGTACATTGTGTAGTGGCATGACTGACAGGCTCTCAAATGTATTTTCCGACAGCCTTCGAGAGCAACATTACATCATCCACAACAGCAACACTCCAGGATCGGGTTGCTGCATGAGCGCACTATCAGTTCTCAGCAGCTCGTCCCGTAACTCGTGTAATCCTCGGCAGGCGTTCGCAGTAGATGGGGGCGTTCCATCCTGTCTGCATTTCTTTCCTCGTGCGCGGTGGATTGTGAATGTGATTGTGGTCGCGTGGCCTTTTAACCCAAACCCATAGTCTTCCATGAGCAGCAGAGCATGTGCTACGAGCTTCCCCTAGACAACAACGTCTTGGTCAAGCACTCGAGTTCGTCCTGACTCGTTATCGCTCGCTGTCAAACATGTTTCGGCGGACGATCACAGGCTGTTCAGGCAACCGACATGTCCAACACAAGCCTGCGCGCCAGTGAAGGGTGGTTCTCGCGCTGAACCGAAGGCCCTCGGGGTCAGCCTTGACCGGTCGTAGACTAGTTACCGGCCACCCACTAGCCACATGAGACACGATCGAGACAAAGATCGTGAAGATGAAGATTCGCAGCCAGTCACGGCTCGTGTCTCCAGGCGTCAGGAATTTCGGCTAATTTGCGGGCACGCGCCAGCCAGCGGATGGCCAGAAATGATGGTCTCGACAAGACGTCCAATGGCATCAGTTGCACGTCCAATCAGAGTAGTGCCCCCGCCGCAGGCCTGCTTAGCTAAGGCAACTCGACCGGCCCCAGCTGGTTCCCATCTCCGTCGTTGGCCTCGCAACGTCAAAACAAGCACATCAACAGTTGAAGCAACGACTCTGCAAACCTCGAGCGCAGCGCCATAGACAGCCTGTGCAGCTCATTGCGCGGCATTATACAGACGCTGTTTACTCTTCCTTTTCATCTCTCGCCTTTTTTCTCCTTCTCCCTCCTGTTGTCGCCGACTTTTCTGGCTTGATTACCTTGTTATTGCCGCGGCGCATCTAGGCCCCAGCCAATGTTTGTTGTTCGGTAACCCACAATTCCTCTCTCAAGTCTAATCAACACAGCGTCCCTCTTAGCTATGGAGCAGAGTGAGTTCCTCCCTCTTTTCCTCCCCTCCAACCACTACCTCATAACAACACTCCAACGACTTCTTTTTTTGTATATTGCTTTCATGCAAGACGACGTCTGCTGACAATTGATCCTCAGTGGATAACTCAGCTTCTCGTGCCGCCGTCAAGTCGAGAAAGCGTCCGCTGTCTCGAGCCTCCACCACCTCCATCCACAGCGTAACAGCCCAGCCCACTCTCGATCAGTCTGGCTTTGCCGACGCCTCGGACATGTACACCGGGCAATGGATCCCGAATGAGCATGCTCACGCACACGCACACGCTCATGCCGCCCACGGCCATGCTAAGGATATGGGAGCTCCCCAGATGTCCCCTGAGGACATGATCCTACAAGCTGCAACCCACATGCAGGCTGCCGGTCAAGAATTCTCCATGGATACTTCCATGAGCGCTCCTATGGGCCATCCTATGCAGTATCAGCAAAAACACCCCATGCAACGGCACCCGTTGCCTGCTGAACAGTACACAAACAATGCCAGCTTCACCGAGGGAGACAGTCAGATGATGGAGCGGGACAACAACGACGAAGGTGATTCCATGGTGGGCATGGTTGGACTGCCCAAGCCCGCGGCGACCAGGTCCAGCGCCAACAACGAGCTGGAGATGCGGCAGCTGTTCAGTGTCCACAGACACCGAAGCCTACAAGATGTGGCAGGCGAGCTCCATGGCAATGAGCGAGGTCCCAACTCGGAGCGGACTCGACAAGTATTTGCCATGCTTTGGTATGCTACGGGAACTGTCGCCTATGTAGCTGCATGCTAACTTGCGTAGGATCAACTCGGTTTGCACAAAGGGCAAAGGCTCCGTTCCTCGCGGTAGAGTCTATGCCAACTACGCTTCAAGGTGTGCGACAGAGAGGATCACCGTCCTCAACCCTGCTAGCTTTGGCAAGTTGGTCCGCGTCTTGTTCCCCGGTCTCAAGACAAGGCGTCTCGGTGTCCGTGGCGAGTCTAAGTATCACTACGTCAACTTTACGCTGGTGGATGATCAGCCCGAGCAACGAGAACCCTCAGTCCAGCCCTCAAGGCCGCTACAAGAGGCCAGTAGCTTCTCCCAGAGCTTCAAGTTGGTTTCCCCGTCGTTGATGTTGACTTGGCTTGCTAACTGTTGCAAGCACTGCTCCCACTCAATCAAGCGCCAACCTGAGCCAGGGCGCTCTGCCTTCACCTCATATTGGCACAGAAGTCAAGACTGCCGCCCCTTCACCAAAACAGTCTGGCGTCCGATCACACAGTTTATACAACCAACCTGAACTTGCGAGCATCGATCACCTTCACAGTACAACCACAAAGACACAACTTGAACTCGCCTTTCCTCCTGAAATCGAAGAACCCTTTGAGCTTTCGGATCCCCTCCCTCTTCCTCACATCGAATCCTTCCTCCCCCAAGGAACCGACCCCGACGCTGCCAAATCCTTGTCAGCACTTTACCGTTCCCATTGCACCTCACTCGTCGAGTGCATTCGATACTGCAGGGAGAAGACATTCTTCCACTTGTACACCTCGTTTCAAGGAACCCTGACAATGCCTGTGCAAAAACTTTTTGGAAACCCGGCCTTGGCCCCTTGGATTGAAGAGTCTGACTTTGTTCTCTACCACCGGATGATGAGAATTGTGTCTGGGCTTACACTGCAAGTTGTCCCGAAACCCGTATTAGATACCCTGAGAAACATTTCGGAAAGACTGGTGCCCCATATCCGAGACTCGTTCCAAGGCCAACCTCAACATGTTATCCGCGCCAAGGAGGCACCTGCGACAATTTTCGCTGGTCTCCTCGACCGAGCGTTGAGGGTCAACTTAACGGCCCACGCTGCCGCCAACATGCTGTCGAACCCTGCGAATCGCGATATGATGTATATTGACTGGATCACTATGATCCGAGCTCGGAAGGTTGCTGAGTGCGTGCCCACGCGGGGTATGGACGATGTGGTCAACGTGCTTCTCACAGAAATGCGTGACCTTCTCGACCCAGTCAAGGTGCCGTGGGAGATAGAATGCGTTACCATCTACGGAGACGTTGCGTCACGCAGCGGCCGTCAACTAGACGGCGATGGAAGCTCGAGCGCATCTGGGCAGAACGTCTTGGACCGGTGGGTTGGCTTTCTCCGTGGCCTCCCTGCCAAGTTCCCATATGCTTCACACTCGGACATTGTGTGGTGTGTCGAGCGTATTGGCACAGCAGTGATGCGAGATCTTACTCTGGCACAGGGCAAGAGTTTTGGATCATGGTGGGTGACAAAGACATGGATGGATGAGATGGTTTGCTTCTTGGCGGAGCAGGGTGGTTTTATGAAGCAGAAGAGCAGCCGAATGACGGGCGCACCGACCCCGACGCCTCCACAGGCCACCAAGGAGACGAGCCGGCAAAATTCGCGATACAGCAGCGGCAGCGACGAACTCAACATGAACAACGCATCACAAAACCAAGGCGAACGGGCCCCATTTCCTCCAGCCAACAGGGCGAATCAAAACACGATGAACATGAGCGGCGGCGACGCGCATGACGATAGTGGAATCGGGATTAGAACGCCCGAGGAAGACTTTCCCATGGACAAGTTTGCCTTTACCGGAGCAGAAAACCAGGATCACGGCCTATTAACAGGGGCAGAGCTTGTTTCTGGGGCCGGGTTGTGATGTGTTGGTAAGGCCGAAGGCACGGCCAGGGCGAACATTATAGAGGGGAGGTGAAGTGGGGATCGGCGTTCTGGGGTGCGGATTTTCATCTATACCCTTTGGGTGGTTCATTACAAGGCATTCCCAGAGGGTCTTAATTCAAGCATGATGGGACGATGGGACGAAGACATGACGGCCGGCCAAAGCAACAGAGGCGTGGAGGGCTGGCCTGGGAGGCGCCTGTGAGATAGAAGGAGAAGGGTTCTTGTTTTCGATGTACGTATACTTTGGAGTTGTGAGTGGCATCTCTTAGGCATCCTGCTGTTGGGAATCAAGGCGGCTGCGAGCGACTGGGCTGTTGAATAGTGAATACCTAGGTGGCACAGAACGGAGTTGAATATGTAATGATGCATTTACACATTTATGGTTACACATTTACAGCAGAATGCCACGGTGATTGGGACCGCACGAGTTCAAGTGTTGATGTCTTGACCAGAACTTGTCACTGGTGGTCCTGTATTCCTGCAATTGGACAGTCATTGTTATTGGTGAGAACAGTCATTATCATTGGTGAAGCTGTGTCTATCCCAGCTTGTTTACTTTGATAATGTTTTGGTGTAAGTGCGTCCTCTCTCGTGTGAGTGGCTGACGAGACAGCTCTGGTGGGGTTGTGGGGGTTCACTAGCGGGTGGGGCTGTGGGATAGCGAAAAATGATGTTTACCAGGAAGGAACAAAGCCGAAGACGGAAGATGAACGAGGATGGGACGAGTCGAGTCATACGTAGTACATCCAAGATGGGTCTTGTATGCGTGGTTGCTCGGAGGGTCAATCGGGTGTAGTTGTGACTGGATGACCATTTATTAATAGGGGACGGGACTGTCGACTTGGATTTTCATCTTTTGTTCTCATAGACTTTTGTTCGATATTCCATCAGTATCTGAATCACTCACTCAAGGATATACTCGACATCAGCATCGAGTCTACTGGGAAGAACGCAACCAACTCAGGTCCTCCGCCTTTCTTTTCAATCTCTGTGGCTTGTACTACTACGTTACAAGACCACTCACTGCCCCATCCGACCATAACCTTGAAGACTTGATTCCGTTCCCGGACGGGGCAAACGTTTTCTTTGGGTGCCGCATTTCCAAGGATCCACGTATCCTCGTACCTTGCTACGTATAGCGAGCGGCCTACCCCAGCATCTACGGGCTTTTCCTGTTTACCATCTTCTCGCTCTTGGTCCATCTTGTTTCAATATCGCACCGACGTTTGTCAATTGCACGCATTGGACCTTTTTTGTTTGTTACAGTAAGAGGGGCGAAAACTTGGTCAGAACTTGGAAATAGCGCCACTCTTATTCAGACTCACATTTAGGCCCTTTTCTCTCTTTTTGGGGGATAACAAGTCTTTTATCGCTCATCAGCCTCGACGTCGTTCTTACACACCATCTCGTCAACAAGGGACCAGCCCGTTCTTCACGTATCTGGTGGTGGGTGATAACGTTAATTAAGAACTCTGGGTGTTCCGGTTCGGCTAGTGCCTCATTTTTTTCTCTCATTACTCCTCCGAAAACTCCACCTTGGTCGACTTGGACAATCTTACAGCTCCACGTCGGTTGACAACTTTCAACACACTCTGAGAGACATTCTGTTATAAGGAGCTGCAGCCATGGGCAGTCACACGTACAGCAATAACTCGGACTTTGGTTGGGTCGTCCAAAAGTTTGGCGGTACCAGCGTGGGCAAATTCCCGGACAAGGTATGTCTCACCCATCAATTGAGAGTGAATTCCGTGTCGTTGCTGACTCGTTTTTCCTTGTGGTAGATTGCTCGAGATATCGTCAGGTATGACATCACTTTCCGGTGTAATTGAGAAGCAAAAAAAGGAACAAGAAAAGATGAGGAGCTGGGTTAGAAATGTGTCTTTCTAACTCCCTGCAACAGAGCCAGTCTGTCTCAAAATCGAGTCATCGTTGTCTGTTCAGCCCGAAGCACGGGTAAGAAGGCCGAGGGCACCACCAGCAGGTAAGTAGTTTGTTGTCATTCTCTGAGCCTTGATGGCAGTTATTCCATCACACGCAGCCTCAATGATACTCTTGACCCCAAGCTAACACAACCAAGATTACTCGGCGTCTATGGCAAACTTCGAGGCGTTGGCGCTGCCATGTCCGTCGACGAGGAGCAACAGAACGAGCTGGTTGAGCAGGCCCGCGGTCTGATGCTCGACATCTGCAACGATCACGTCTTTGCCGCAGAGGCCTTCATCAAGGACGCCGCTCTGCGCGAGACTCTTATCCACAAGGTCAAGGAGGAGTGCCAGGAGCTTGTCGAGTACATCGTCGCTGCTAAGCGATTCAACCTCGAGATCAACTCACGCGCCAAGGACCGAGTCATTAGCTTTGGTGAAAAGCTGAGCTGTCGCTTCATGGCGGCTCTGCTGCAGGATGTGGTGAGTAATGCCTTGTTCCTTTGCGCTGCGCGATATAGCACGCTCTTCAGGGGCTATTCACATATTGAGCGTGTCCTTGATTTGAAGATTACACGGAATTGTCATGAGACACTTCTGGTGGGACATTGACAGATGAATCTCAAACAACCTCATTTTCCATCATCTACCATTGTCGTCACTAACACACATCCAGGGCGTTGAGTCTGAATACGTCGACCTTTGCGACTCATTCCACTATGATACTGCCGGCCGGCTCGGCGACGACTTTTACCGCACCGCCTCTGAAGCTTTCGCCCGCAAGATTGCCGCCTGTGAGGGTCGTGTACCGGTCATCACAGGTTTCTTTGGAAATGTCCCCGGTAGCCTCATCGATGGCGACATTGGCCGCGGTTACACAGACCTGTGCGCCGCCCTCTGCTCCGTCGGCGTCAAGGCTCAAGAGCTGCAGATCTGGAAGGAGGTCGACGGTATCTTCTCTGCCGATCCCTCCAAGGTGCCCACCGCGCGGCTGCTGTCGTCCATCACGCCCTCCGAGGCGGCTGAGCTGACCTTTTACGGCTCCGAGGTCATCCATCACCTCACCATGGACCAGGTCATCCGCGCTCATCCTCCGATCCCCATCCGCATCAAGAACGTCAAGAACCCGCGCGGCAACGGCACCATTGTTGTCCCGGATCCCATCCTTACTGCCAGCCACCAGCTCACCCACGGCTCTCCCAAGCTCGAGGATGACCACCGGAAACCCAAGCGACCGACCGCCGTTACCATCAAGGATCACATCAGCGTCATCAACGTCCACTCCAACAAGCGCTCTATCTCTCACGGCTTCTTTGCCCGCGTCTTTTCCATCCTCGACAAGTACTCCATCTCGGTTGATCTCATCTCCACCAGTGAAGTACACGTGTCCATGGCTATTCACGCTAGCAGCCAAGAGGTCGATGCCTTTGCCCTCGCCACGGAGGAGCTCGCCGAGTGCGGCGACGTGAGCGTGCTCAAGGACATGGCTATTCTGAGCTTGGTGGGCGCTGAGATGAAGAACATGGTGGGCATTGCTGGCCGCATGTTTTCCACTCTCGGAGAGCATTATGTTAACCTCGAGATGATTTCCCAGGGCAAGTCCTTGAAGTCTGAGTGTTGTCCTACGAACTGTGCTGACAGAATAAACAGGTGCTAGTGAGATCAACATATCTTGCGTGATAAACGCGCGGGATGCCACTCGGGCAATGAACGTCCTGCACACTCATCTCTTTACCTTTCTCGACTAGCGACAGATAGGAGTGTGTCGAGAACAGCTGGCATTCGCATGTGATGGGAGTTGGTAGCGACATCCTTGGGGATTTGAGGACAGGAAGGCTTGGGAGACAGTCGTCCCTGATTGACAGAGGCATTACTTGTTGTGCCTGGTGCATTCCATGGCGTTTGATGGAGTTCTGGTTTTGACGAAAATTGAATAGAGCATGGTTTGAGTGTATGGTTGGACATTCTATATAGAAGCAACGTGAATTGACCTCGAGTTGAAGACTTTACCCTATTTGATCTATCTAACGTCTGCAGTGTTATATAAATAGTAAATGACTGAGTATTCATCTGTTACTTCGGATTCGACTGGTTTCTGGGAGTTCACATGGGGGCGATACTCAATGTTATAGGGTAATTTACTTGTCAGGGGAAGCTTTGCTGATGCGGGGCACAATATCGACACCAGCTTCCCAGCTACGTAACATGATCCAACAACGAGACTATTGGGCCAAGAACCCACCAACGACGATCCCTACAACTCAACATCTACACCTGCTAGTAATCATCTCCAAGATCAACCTCAACCTGAAACCTCAACGCGACGATAGACGCCAATGCTGTTGGCGTAACCTCGAGTGTCCGGCGGCTACATACTAGTGATGGATTGACCGACCCATGGCATCACCAAGGAGAATTAGACGAGAAACGACGATCAGGAACAGCCAATTTGGCTGAATGAGCAACGACACACTCCCAAGAGACCCCGAACGACCGACCATCAAGTTACACATCCAATCATATACTCCCCATCATGTATAGATCAAAGACTGGTGCTGCCAACCGTGGCAGCATCCTCAACACGCTCAAGGCGACCGAGATGCTCGATACACGCTCCAGTCTCCCAGCAGGTAAGCCTCTTGGAATGTCGACCACCTGTCGATGTACACGGAAAGCCTCCACTTCTGCGACGACACCGACTTACATCAACTGCCAGAGATCCTGGTAACGATTCTCGATTACCTCCCCGTCGCCGACCAGCTACGATGTGCCCGCGCATCCCACCGCATGCAAGAAATGGTCTACGATGACACGCGATGGGTTTCTCGATTAAAAAGTATGGGCTGCTGGGATGAGCTCGAGGCTCGCCGCCGCTTCGAGGAGGCTGTGCGACGGAGGCGCGAGGCTGCAGAGCGTGCCAGTACCGCAGCCAAGCAGGCCAAGGCGCCCGGAGCACCCCAACCCGTGGGAACTACGTTGTTCGATGCGTCGATAGAGGAGGCCAAGAGCCGCGCCGTCAGTGATATCCGCGATGGCTTCGAGACTATGAACGTGGGGGCCGCTGCGAAGAACCCTGCCGAGGAT
Source organism: Fusarium cicatricum (assembly GCA_021730345.1). NCBI lineage: Eukaryota > Fungi > Ascomycota > Sordariomycetes > Hypocreales > Nectriaceae > Fusarium > Fusarium cicatricum. The sequence continues at coordinate 17,697 of JAJODA010001057.1, read as the reverse complement.
CCAGTGGCATATCTAGACGTCTTCAAAAAGGTGCGGAGTATCCGGGGCGGCGCAAGACAAGAGTATGGCAAGATATATGGCGCCTTGGCACCCTTCTACAACGACCTCGTTCGAGCAAAGAGCCATGCGGATCCCATCGTTTTCCAGGCGTTTCGCGATCCAGAGAAGCAAGCGCAGATGCTCGCCAATCTCCAGCGATTTGCAAAGAGTGATTGGGCGCCCGGATCGCATGAGCGAGAGGAGAAGCTCTCGTCAATGACGGGCATCTTTGAGAGCGCCGTGTTACGAGAGTTTGAACAGGGTTATGAGTTCTGGGATGTCGACGGACGCATGCGACGATATGCACACGTTCTACATACGCTCAACAAGGCGACAGGGGGTGTCGATCTCTTTATTCAGAAGCACCCTATCTTCGACGATCATGAGATCCTGGTTGTCAATGCCATGGACTGTCTCAACCACGCGGAAGAGGACGAAGTCTTGTCCGAACCTTCACGGCTATTCTTTGAGATGCTCCTGGCCAAAGTCAACGAGCAAGCTTCGGTCATGGAGCGCATCTTCCCTGAGCCCGCCAACGTCTTCTGGGCCTTTGTAGAAAAAGTGAGGGAGGACATCATTATGGAATATTCGACGCCGCTGTTCGATGAGGCCCACGAGCGCAGCATGGCCTCGTATCTCAAAGCCGTCTCCGGCGTCTTCGAGCAGACGATGCTCTTCTTCCAGTCCCTCACACCACCAGAGGAATCTAAACAGGACACCAAAGAAAAGGCCAAGGAGCTATCGTTACGAGTCTTTGAGCCACATCTTGACCTCTACCTCCAGGCTGAGTTGGACTTTTTCACAAACCACGCCGAGACAGAGGTTGCCAGCTGGGAGAAGAAACTATCAGAACAAGACTCGACTATAGAGTCATTTTACATGTCCAACATCAACAGATCAGCTGATAAGAAGGACTTTCTAAGCTCCTTTAGAAAAGTCGTCATGATGCCCGTTACCGTGTTACCGAACTTTCCACTTGGCTCCCCCTTCAACACCAACAAATCGGCGTCAGCGACAGCAGCATCATCAGCGTCAAAGGAGTCCAATGGTTCTGCGAGTCTTACCCCCCAGTCTTCACGGCCCGAGACGCCTACTATAAGTGGCCTCGATGGACGAAAGAGTCCGCTTCCCGCACAGGCGCCGACGGATGAGCTCGCAGCTAAGGCAGCTATCATGGCATCCAAGCTGGAGGGAATCAAGTCGCTCTTCAGCATCGAGGTCGCCCTGAATCTGGTACACGCAGCCAAAACCAGCCTTGGCCGCGCGGCTGTCTTCATGGGACTCGGAGGACAGGCTGGGGGCGAGGCACGAGAGCAATGTGCAAGTATCTTTGTGGTGTTACTGCGCATCTTGGGTCAAAGACATATAAAAGGGGGCTTTACCATGGCCGTCGATCACCTCTCGCACTATAACCCACGAGAGGTCAGCGACCATAACAAGGCGGGCGTGGCGCCTCTCGTCACTTTTATCGAGCTCGTCAACGTGGGCGACCTCATCTCGCAGATGATTGACGTCTTTTACGAGCAGCAGCTTGTAGCGCCCAAGATTGCGGATCGAAACGACTTTTTGGACCCAGCAGGTCTGGCCAAGAAGAAGTTTGAGCAGATGCTCGATGAGAGTGTCGCGGCTGGTCTGAACAAGGGCATCGACGTGTTAATGGATGAGGTAGAGTACCTCCAGGCCACGACTCAGCAGCCTACAGATTACAACCCAATCGACCCCGCGGCTGCATCCTCCTCGTCGTCCACGTTTGGCGCGTCCCCCTTTGGCTCCGGCTTCGGCTCCAGCTCGGCCGAGAAGCCACCCGCCGCCCCGGCTGCGGAGCTCAACATCGGCCCCACGCCGACGGCGCAGCGCATCGTGGACCTTGTCTCATCGCACACGACCATGCTGGTGGGCACGACGGACAAGTCGATGCTGGATGTGTTCAACGGCGAGGTCGGCCTGCGGCTCTTCACCGCCATCTGCAAGCACCTGAAGCGGCAGCGCATCAGCACCGACGGCGCTGTGACGCTCATCGCCGACATGAACCTGTACTCTGGCTACGTGCGCACACTGCGCAACGCCGACCTGCTGGCCTACTTTGGCGCCCTACGCGAGCTGAGCCAGATCTTCCTCATCGACCCGCGGCACGCGCGCGAGATGGCCACGGTGATTGCCGACGGGGACCGCTTCGGGGGCGTCTTCCGCGCCGAGGAGGTCTACGAGTATGCGCAGAGGAGGGCGGATTGGTATCAGGTTAGGAAGAGTGTCGAGAGGGCCATGTACGGGCTTGAGTGCGTGCTCATGTGAGACGGGATTTATACAAGAGAGAGCGTTACGAGACATGTTGGAGCGAGCGTCTGGTTGGAATATACAACACTAGAATTATCATCAAGATGGACAGGGGATCCAGATGTCTAATTAAAAAAAAATGTCCCGTACCAAAAATCAAAGTGCGGTCTTGTTTATCCATGTTACCCGCCGCACTTGAACGCCATTATGCCCAGCTAAATACATGCCATGTGCTCATGAAAACCTATGTCTACTCTCCCATCTTACATCCCCCCAAAATCAAGCTTTCGCGCGACCTTGGACCCCCGGTCGTCATCAATCACACCAGGCCGCCGCTTGAGGTCGGCGCCCATCTTGTCGTCAGCGCCTGAGCCGCCCTTCTTTGGCAGGTTCTCCTTGCGGGTGGGCTTGGGCTCCGAGTGCCACCATGAGTGCTCAAGCATGCCGCGGGCGGTGATGCGCTTCTTGGGATCAAGAATGAGGGTCTTCATGAGGAGGTCAACGCCCTCAGAGCCGACAGTGCCGAAGCGCATCTCGTACCAGTCCTTGCCGCGGACTGGGTGCTGGCCCGGCACGGCGTACCCGGGGAGCTTTGTGACGCCGGGCCAGTTATCCTCAGTCGGGGTGCCGATGGCCTCGCAGACGAGGCGGACCTGGTCGATATCGGTATTGCCGGGGAGGTAAGGGGCGCGCATGACGAGCTCGGCAAAGACTGTGCCGACGGACCAGACGTCGACGGCACCGCTGTAGTGCTTTGCGTCGAAGAGCAGCTCGGGCGGACGGTACCAGCGGGTGATGACACGCGACGACATGAGCTGGTGGGGGTCGGCGAAGCTGCGGGCGAGACCGAAATCAGCAAGCTTGACCTCGCCATCGGCGGCGATGAGCAAGTTGTTTGGCTTGATATCACGGTGGAGGACAAAGTTCTCGTGGCAGAACCAGACAGCGCGGGCGAGCATGCCCATCCAGGTTTTGATGTCGGCGGCGCCGTAGCGGACGTTGTCGGTGTCGCGGATGAGCATCTCGAGGTCGCCGCGGGGCAGGTACTCGAGGACGAGGTTGAGATTCTGGTCCTTTGAGGAGAAGACGGAGAGGAGGGAGATGATGTTTGGGTGGGACAGCTCCTGGAGGTGCTTGAGCTCGCGGACGGCGTCGGGGGCCATGCCCTCGTCGTACTCCTTCTGCACCTTGATCTTCTTGATGGCGATGAGGGTCGAGGGCTTGGAGCGGAGGTGGCCGAGGAAGACGACGGCGTAGGTACCCTCACCCAGCTTCTTGCCTGGGGAAAGTCGAGTCAGTAATGGTATTTGCGCTGGAGCTAAAGAGTCCTACCTTTGACGTATTTCCGCTTCTCTTCATCGTTCATCTGCTCGGCGAGGTCGAGGGTCGTTGGGATGCTGGTGGGCGCCGGCACCGAGGTTACGGGGGGTTTGGGGGTGCCATTGGAGGACGAGGTTTGCGAGATGGCGTTCTTGAGGGGTGATGAGATTGCGCGCTGGAGGGATTGTGCTTGAGCGGCCTCGACTGTATGGGTTACGACTGGAGAGAGCGCCATGTTGGAGATTGGTGGAAGCGAGAAGCTGGAACGGCCCAGCAAGACACTTTGGAGTCCTCTATGTGAAGCGGCGTATGAGTGGTTGTCGATGCGCGAGGTTGAAGTTGAAGTTGAGGTTGTCTTTGTTTAATGTGAAGCTGAAGGAGCTCAGATGCAGGGCTTATCGTTATCGAAGCCAGTGGAGGGTTGTGTCGGAGCATCGGCACTTGGGATGCCGATCCGATCTTGCAAGGTAGGTACGTATCTTCACTTACAACTGCACAACCTCATCTCAACAACAACACTCTACGAGGTTGGCTTTCTCAAGATTCATCATCCGTTATGGAAACCACTTGTAAAGAAAGCAGTGGAAAGACACAAAGACGTGTCTGCTCGGCCTTTCAGCAAAGTCAAAGCAAGTGCGCGACGCGAGTTGCTCTCGTACGCGACCCAACTTGACGAAACAAGACCGGACATGTTGAAGATGCAATCAGCTGAAGATTGGGTTCTCGGTGCTTTACGTGATACGTGTTTCTGTTGTCTGCTCAACCAAAACGTTGCAAGCGCCTCGTGAGGGGAATCGCCTCTTGAAGAGTTTATGGGTGTCCCTTCAAGGTTTCTTTCCGCTGCAGGCTCGCCAAGCGACGACGTATACGCACGCTTCAGATAATGCTTAAGAGGCTCCAGCACAGGTATAATCTGATCGGAAGCGATACACTCACAGAAATGCCTCGTTTTAGAGTGTCGAGGCTGCACAAGATGAGATCAGAATTCCCCCGAGTCGCGGATGTTTATCAGCTCATGCCTCGCGACTACATGATGTTTAACTGGCGACACGAAACAGCAACACGCTGGCATGGGACGTTGGACGTGACGGAGCACCGCGAGGAATCGAGTATATTAACCGTGGTTCTGGTCGAGCTCCTTCAAGTTGAAATCTGATTTCTTGTTCATTGTCTTGTTTCACATTGGTTGGCAATACTTTCTAGCTATCACTTTTCATTGCAGCCGGCTTCATCATGAGACTGTCGCTCGCTTTTGTCGCGCTTTGCGCGGTTCCTGCCATGGCCAATGTCATTATTGGTCCTGATGCCGGCAAAGCGCTTGCCATTAGTCGCCGCAGCCCTCAGCATAGCCATCGTGATGGCAACAATGAGCGGTCTGGCCATCATGACCATCCCCTCCATGACCACCGTCACAGACACAACGAGGGGCATCGTGGTGACCACAAGCACTCGACCGATCACAACCATGGTGTGTCTTATCACAAGCACAGGACTCATCGTCACAAGCACGGCCATCTTCATCCCCATCATCATCACCACCATCACCACCACAAGCACCCCATCAAGCCCTGCCACATCTTGACTGAGCAGAGCATCTGCAAGAGTCTTCACCACCTTGCAGACCTGGCTGATAACGCTACTCACCTCGTCCAGACCAAGGGCTGTGGCCAGGATGACAACTGTTGGAAGGTAAGAGGTTGCGTTATACTACTCACGACTTACGAAGCTGACACGGAGTTTAGTCGATTCGCGAAGCCATCTACAAGCTTGAGTTTGCTATCGATCGCTTCGACAAGTACATGGACAAGACCACACTCGAGAAGTGCAATACCTGCCCCGAGGAAACTGTTATTGCTGAATGCTACGTCAACGTAAGTCGCTGCGTGCTCAAGGAAGCATTTCTGATTATTGACTAACATGACTGGGCAGTACGCCGAGGCCGTCATTCGTCTCCTCAAGGTCGTCAAGCACCAGAGCCAGTTTCTCGAGGGCGAGGTCGACCGTCCTATCCTCACTTCCATCAACAGTCTGCGCGCCGCTGACTACGTAAGTTGAACCTGACCTGAAGCGAGAGTATGCATGCTAAGACTCTGACAGACCTTTGCGCATGAGCTGGGCCGTCGCATTCACTGCAAGGAGAGCCTCGAGGAGATTATGGAGAAGCAGGGAGCTACCGATGGCAGCACCAAGGGCAGCATCCGTGAGGCCTTTACCAAGTTCACCTACACCCCTCTGATCACTGGCGAAGACTTCAAGAACAAGGGCTCCTACAACAAGCCCGAGAGCGACAAGGGGCGTGAGTCTGGCGAGTCCGGCGAGGTTGATGAGCATGACGAGAAGCACAGGCACAAGCACGGCAATGTTCACAAGCATCATCATGAGCATCACCACGGGCATAGGCATGGACACAACCACGGTCATGCCCACGGTCATCGCCACGGACACCATCATGTTCATGGACATCACCATGGTCACCGCCACGGCCACCGTCATCGTCATGGCCACCGACATGGCCATCGTCATGGACATGTCCACGGCCACAGGCATGGACACGACCACGGTCGCAAGTATGGAGAGGAGCTCGGCCACAGACATCGACTTCATGCGCGCAACTGGGACTATGCTCGCAAGCCCGTGCCGCACCAGATTCTCCACGCTTCCAAATCCACGTACCCGGGTTACTACTGGATCGACGACGGCCATCGCCATTATCATGTCAAGACCGATGGCCTTCACCTTATCAAGCCTTCGTCCCCGAAGCCCATTTACGTTCATCGACATCGACCCCACGCTGGACACTATGTCGTGGGTCGGGACGTATCGGGCCCCTACGGTCACTACAAGAACAAGGCCAAGGAGGAGGATAATGGCTGCCATTGCAAGGACAATGAGAAGGAGGATGAGAAGGAAAAGGAAAAGGAGGGGGATAGCTGCGATGACTGCAAGCACCACGATGATGATGACAAGGACCGCAGATGCAAGGACCGCTGCGACCGTGACGAAGACCGCGACCGCCAGAAGGACCGCGACTGCAAGGACTGCTGCGAACGTGACTGCTACCATGACGAGCGTGATCATGAAGATCGGCTCGATGATGAGGAGGACGACCGCGAGGACCGAAACCGCAGACGCGAGAGCGAGCATGGCGGGCGCGACTCGTCGGATGAGCGCCGGCCTCGCAATCCTCACAGGCACCACGAGAGCCAGAGGTATAGCGACAAGTAATGGCCCGTGGCCCAGCCATGGTTGATGTTGCAGTTGCAGTTGTGTCTGCAAGCGGTTCTAGAGTAGCAAGCCACTTGTTGTTGTTTCAATGGGTGGATTGCTGTCTCAATTGGTAGAACTCGGTAATAATAAATTGGCTTTGTTGGTATGTATCAGAGATATTGCACTGTGATGTCAAAAGTGGATGTCGTTTTCCCCTGAATCAAGGATCGAAGACATAGCCCCACCATTCAAGTCATGCAGGGCGTTTGATTGATTGATCACGATATGCGGGAACCTTTTTGGAAGGGTTGCGTGATGTAATCAATTGGAAAGAAAAAAGAAGTCGTATGATGTCATTTTTGTACCCGCCATGTCCGGGGCACGAATCTGTAATTAATTTCTTTTTTGTCCTTGGGTTGTAATGCGTATCACAATCGTTTCCTCCTTTTTTTACACTCTGCCACATTCACTTACCGTTGACATAACCCGGTCGTCGTTTCTTTACAGCCTCCCTTTGCTTCATACACGCACACCAAGGCTGAGCCTCGGCCGCCAAACTCTTAGCTTAGTCAAGTGGCGCGCGTGGCGTGTCTCCCGGGGTCCCGGACTTTGCGGGCATTTTATCGAGAGCGGGCCCGGCTGTCCGATGGGTCCGAGATCTTGAATCCCGGTACTGGCTAGCCCCCGGCCGAGAAAGCTTGGAAAGCAGACCAAGAAAACTACTTTACGTATTCGTGACCCATAGTTTTCCCATTTTCTCCCATCTCTGATATCATATCCCTCCCTCCTCCTCTACATACAACACCCCCCCAGTCTTCTCTTCCCTCCATCTTGTTCATTACTGCTTCTTTTTTCTCTTCACCTTCTTTGAATTGTGTCGAGACTTCCACACCATAACACCTCACCATGGCTGTAAAAGGCTACTTTTCATACTGGGTAAGTTCCTCACTCACCCCTATACACAACATGCTGTAATCATGATACTAACCGACAAACCAGTGGTTCCCCGTCATCTCGGGCCTCGTCTGGTTCGGCATGCTCCTGGGCCTCCTCCTTGAATGGCTCGTCAACCAACACGGCGCCCGCTATCCGACCATGTCCCCCCAGGCCTCAATCGCCTTCATCTCAAACATCGGCGCCGGGCGTCTCCAGCCTCTCTTCATCGCCGGCTGCGTCCTTACCTCGGTCTTTCTCGACCTCGCCTTTTTCTCCGAGCGTTGGCTGCGACATCGGGGCCGTCTCGTGCCCAACTCGACCCTCATGGAAAAGGTCCTGAGCGGCCTCTCCATGGTGTTTGCTATTGTCGGCACCGTCGGCTTGATCTGCTTGTCCATCTTCAGGACGGGCCAGTACAGGTTTCTGCATAATCTGTTTCTGGCTCTCTTTATCGGTGGATATCTCTTCTCTGCCGTCTTTATCTGCTGGGAGTATCAGCGCCTAGGAATCAGTACGTGCATCTTATTCACATTCACTCCATGTATGCACCCTTTCTAACTACTCGTCTAGCATATCGCGAACACAATATTCTTCGCCACTCCTTCTGGGCCAAGCTCACCTTTATCCTCATCGAGCTCTTCCTCATTGTCGCCTTTGGCGTCTGCGCTCGTACAAAGCGCCGCAACGCCGCAGCCGTCCTTGAATGGATCATCTCCTTCATCTTCACCTTTTACGCCCTCTCCTTTGTTATCGACCTCTACCCTGCCGTCCGCACAAAAGACCCCCAAGCCAGGTATCACAAGTCTCGCTTTGTGCCTCCTGGCATGGCTGCCTCTGCAGGCCCTAGCGATGTGAGCAGTGGTGACGGCTCTCGCAGCAACTTTTACCCCCGCGACGTCGAGATGGCGCACTCGAATGCTGTGCCACCGCGGCATTTCTAGACTCTTGACACTGTTGTTTCTCTCTCTCTTTTAAATCACAATAATCACGATACGCGAGACAAGATCTTGTACGGGATATGCTGGAATGATTTCTCTTTTCTGCGTGGCGTTAGGACATTGGACAACCGACTTATAAAGAGCAGTCTACATGGTGATAGATTGTTGCATTGGAACTCTTAGATGAATGCGAGACTTGCATTTTTTTCTCTCCTATTTAGTTTAGACCTGGACATGACTTATTCATGGAACACAACATATTCAAACTATTACACAACAAATGATGAGTTTGCTCAAACAACGCAATTGTTTGATATTTTCCTAAGCCCAGGGGCCTCCGGACGGGTCACTACCAGCCAGCCAGAATACTCTTATACCCAAATTTGCCCATATCAGACCTTCTCGCAGTTCCAATCATTACAAACCGAAACATAACACTTCAGATAGCCGCACAACGAATTCTGGATACCCAACTCATACCCCGTGATCACGGGATTCATCTGCGGCAAAGAACGGGCCGAAGGCTTATAGGTCTTAAGAGATAGAGAAAACGATCATCCTTCAACATAACACTCGTATTGAGTTCCTATACGCCGCGCTCAGAAACACCGCGTCATAGGTATAATATCATACGAAAACGACCACCGGAATTGAGAAACCCATAACTCCGATAACCAATCAAGTCATGACAACCAATGACGCTTTCCTGATGCAAAAAATCGGTTCCATATGCCAAACACGACCCAACTCTTACGCAGCTCAATGATCCAGAATCTCCTTGAACCGAGAGTCCCGCGTCGGACTATGGCTGTCCCGAACAGCAGGATCCCCTATACGCGGAGGCGGAGTGATAGCCAGGTCTCGCTTGGTGGCTGGTTTGTCGTCCTCGAGAGTACTGACAGGACTTACACCCCGAGAATCATTCACCACATCCCGCTCCCGATCACTTGTCTCACCCTCGGTACCCCGGCCGGCGAGGGCAACGTCTCGCATGCTTGATGGACGGTTATCCAAGCTTGACGCACTGCGGTTTGCATCCGGTCCCTTCAAGGCTGCGCCGCCAATGAAGCCTCGTTTCTTCTCGACTTGGCCATCCTTGTCTTTCTCCCCGACAGACTTGCCCCTCGAGAAGCGATTCTTGATCCAACCCCTAACCTTAGAAGTGGGCGATGTTCCCGAGTCGCTGGCTTTTCGCTGCTCATTGTTCGCGTTGCTCAGCTCCGTATCGATCGTACTTGTCGCAGGCTGTTCAGTCGACGCGGTGACAGGAACGTCTGCAGACTCTCCACTGCTAGAACTCGAATGGTCGTCCGCGACCTCTTCACCCGTGGTGCCGGCAACATCATGAGATTTGCGCTTTTCTTCCTTGTCGTGTCGTTTTTCTTCCGCCCTGGCTGCCTTTTCCTCCTCCTTTTTCGCCTTGTACTCCTGCTTCTCTTGGTCTTCGCATTCGTTAGCTTTCGTAATAATCACGTCTGAGGATCAGGATTCCTACCCTTGAGTTTCTTGGTAATCTCTTTAATCTCTCGATCACGAGCCTTTTGCTTCTCCTGCTCGGCCTTTCTGGCTTCTTCCTCCATCTTGAGCGCCAACAGTCGTTCTCGCTCAACCTCGGCCTTGTGGTTGATGTCGTCCAGCACAGGCTGCATCCTCTTGGCTGCAATTGCGTCCACCTCGTGAGCATCCATGAATCTGCCACCTCCAATATCGACCTTGCCCTTGTTTTCGTTTCGAGTGTTGTGGCTGGCAGCTGCCACCTGGTGGGCCTTGAGCTCCCACTGGCTGAGCAGTGTTGGGTTGACCTTGCCTGTTTCGTTGTAGACCTTCTGATCCATTCCCTGGAGACGAGCTGTGACGTTGCGCTGCGCTGCAGCCATCAGTGCAGTACGGTCTTCCTGACGCTTCTTCTGGTCTACCTCAGAAAGCTTGTTGGAAAAGAGTGACATTTGCTGCCGAATTCTCTCGGATTGCTGGCGGTCCTCGAGGTCTCCGTCACTCGATGACCGGCGGCGCAGCTTCGATGTCAAAGTGAACCGACGTCGAGGCGATGATGCATTTCCGTAATATGCCTGGTAGTCTCGATTCTTCTGGTGTTCCTCCTCAAGTTTTGCCAGTCGTTCCTGAGCTTGCTTGTATGCGGCATCCTGGAGGTTAATGTATGGCTTAGGGCTTGCGGCGTTGGAATTGTGACCTTGGTCTTCCTTGGCCCCGTCGATAAGCTTCTGCTGTTGCAGGTACATCTTTCGTGCCATTGCAACAGCTGATGCGTGCAGTTGCTCGTTGGCCTGTTTTTCGTCTACTTCGGGCTTGACGGGAGGGTGCGAAGTAAACATATTGCGGGTCATGGTTGTGACTGGCACAGCGCCGGCATTTGGTGTTGAGGGTTTGGATCTAAGGCTGGCTTTGTGCGCGAGGGCAGCTCCACTGAGAGCGTCTGGCCGTGTTTTTGACCCTGGCTGCAGAGAATCCTGACCCACGGGAGCGGATGGTGTAGATAGAGCTCGACGTCTCGTAGTTGACATGGCTCCCTTGGCTGCGGCGAGCGACTTCTGGCCCTGAAGAAGAGAGTCGGAGGTTGCGGGTTGGGCCTGTCGCACCGAGTTGGAGCGATTTGTATTGAATGCCTGGGTAGCGGCAGAACTCCCCCAACCGTCATGGGATTTTCGTTGGACTGGCGCCTTGTTCGTGGCGGCATTTGCGGATCCTACTGCTAGAAGTGCGGCTTTGTGGCCAGCAGAGTTAGAAGCTGGCTCCCATGCTGGTGCCATCTTGTAGTTCTTTGCTAAAGCGGCGGCGGCTGATGCCGATGAGGTCTTGTCGGGTTTCCAAAGCTCAATAGGTTTCTGGTTAGACCACCCAAGAGAAGCGGCGGCTGCAGATGATGATGAGGTCTTGTCGGGTTTCCAGAGCTCAATAGGTTTTTGATTTGACCATCCGAGAGAAGCAGCAGCACTGGCAGCGGCACCATCGGGACGAAGACCACTAGACGGATAGCTGGGAAGATCGCGGGGATCGGCGTATTTGAGGCGCCCCGAGTTGTTCACTACAACGTGTGTGAGTAACCTGCAACTGGGTCGGGTGTCAGCATAAGGCAAGAGTACGTACCTGGGGCCGTTGCCGGCTGAGACTGAATCATGGTTGGCTGCTTGGATGTGCTGGGGTGCATGATACTGCACGTTAGAGTAGGCGTCGCTTTTCTGGGTGCTTGGCCCGTCGTATTCGAAATGCAGGTGGGCAGCGGCTTGGCCGGATATGATTCGAGAATGCGGTTGAAATGCGTTCAGTTGAGTGCGGGAATCAAGTTACAGCGCTGTCAGAGCCTGACGTCGAGGTCTCGTAGCGGGTTTCCAGGTTTCGAAGAGGATTCGATCGTATGGCGTCTTGTCAATATGTCGTATGCGTCTAGGACATGGGGGTTATGTATGTGTGATTATCACCGGAGATCGAGGCCTCAGCGGTGGAGTCGCAGAAGATGTAAAGTGTTGAGTTGACAGCTCAAAACTCTTTTGCATTGATGTACAGAGTATGATGATGTATAAGTCGCATATAGGAATCGTAGGATGTTGGAGAAGGAAGAATAAGAATCATGGGCAAAAGCAAGATTTATCAGATAAGACGATGATGATGATGAGGAGGAGCGGGAGGAGGAGGAGGAGGAGGCAGAAGACCCTTTTGGTGGCGCTCTCAGTTGAGCAAACCCAATGGCGTCGTTGTCCGCGAGACCGAAGGCAGGCATGGAGGCGATGGCGCTTTCCTTCCAGCGCCGGCATACGTCAGGGTAGCTCTTTCACACTCAGCCCACGATCAGCTACCCCAGATGGTGCTTGGTCCTGACGTCATGGCGTCGGCAACGATGATCTCAGGGCGCAGGCGCTAGGGACCAAAGTGGGAGTGTCAGTCACAGTGCACACAGTGTTGTTGTTACATCCCAGCGTCGTTCAGCTCGAGTTGTGGTTCTCGGCTGGTTTTCCGACGTTGAAAGCTGAAGCTGAGTGGAGTTGATGAACCAAGTATCTCAGTCACACCAGAGACTCACCGAATCTAGCAAGAGAGGTCATTTCCAAGGTTAGATCAACTCGGTCTCAGTGTCTCGCTGCTACGTAGTGCAACTTGAGATATTGTCGAGTCTCCAGTAGATAACCGGTAGTTCATCACACCACACACACCGCTATCAATCCGCACTGTAGCCTGTCACCCACAAGCCCAAATGAACCTTTTAGCTTGGTTTGCTTGGTTTGCTCAAAAGTCGTGCCATTGGCATCAAATTGTTCGTCTCAGCCCGCCAAACCCACCAGACTACACACTATTGAACCACTGGCACCTTGAATACGAAGTCCCAGACTTGAACCAGACTGGACTGGTCACGAGCTGCAGAAAATAGTCTTCTCCTCTCGTTGAAGACAACCTGGTTTCCTGCGTTATTGATATTGGGATCGTCGCTGTTTATCCCCCCTTTGGTGTGTTTTAGTTGACGGGTTGTCCGTGCTTGAACCCTTCGATCGCTGCGGCTCATTCCGGGTCTGCTCGAATCGACCCTCCGTAAGTCCCGGCCAAAAGCCCGGCGAGTTGTTGTCTTGCGCCGTGACTAATGACCGGGTATTCCATTGTCCGGTTTTTTCCCTTAGTCTAATCAAACTAGGTACTGTGGGAGCACCAAAGGAACAATATTCTTGGCAAAGAAACCGAAGTGCTATCAGCCCGCTATCATGACTTCCTCTGTTGGCCTTGAGAATGTTCTCAACTTTCGCGACGTCGGCAAGACGGTCAATGACTTTTTGGGCACAAGGTATCTATCTGCGTTTCTTAGTAAACATCATGGTGCAGTCACTGACATTAAACAGACGACTTCGAGAGGGCGTCTTCTTTCGCTCTGCAAGACTAGGTCTGAGACATACACTGTCGTCTATCAAAGACAACGTTAACACAAACCTCTGTAGACGATGCAACTCCTCTGGACAGGAAACTCATCAAAGATGGGCTTGGCGTTGAGACGGTCATAGACCTTCGGACAAAGTGTGACCACTTACACATCCTCCTCTACACCATGCTAATGCAACCAGGACCGAACATCTCAACCAGGCCAAGAGACGAAAAGAGCAGTCCAGTACACCTGCTCTTGTCAAGTCCAATGCAGCACTTGCCGAGCCCCTTCATATCCCAGGGCTTGACTATCGAGAAATCAGGATCACAGGCCGGCCCTTTGAGCTATTTCTCCTAAGCCAACTGTCATGGTGGGACTTTTTGTAAGCTACATGTTGCCCATTGACATATTGACGACAAAAGGACTAACCACCCGTGCCCAGCCGCTTTTTCTATCTCTTTTTCTGCGGTTACCGCATGGAAGCTATCAGCATTATGGGCCAAAAGGTCATGCTGCCACGCGGTCTCGTGGGACTGGGCACTGATACTCTTGATCAGTCAACTAAAGAGATCCACGAGACGCTATCTCTATACGCCAATACATCATCTTTGCCTTCTGTGGTCCACTGCACACAAGGAAAGGACCGTACAGGTACGTAACAAAACCCTAGAAGCGACCAAGGCTCAGCAGAGAGTTGATGACTTGAGTGATAGGTCTTGTCTGCATATTGGTGTTGATGATTCTCCATGTGCCTGTCTCTGCCATTGAGCATGACTATGGTCTCAGCAATGGTGCCCTCATCCCCGAGAGGGAAGAGCGCCTTGTTGAGATCCGTCAGATGGGACTGGCCGATGACTGGCTTGATACGGCCAAGGATATGGTTACAAAGGTTGGACAACACCTTAACGACAAATATGGAGGGCTCGATGCCTACCTGGATGGCATTGGCTTTGGAGCCGACGAAAGAGCTAGGGTACGCAATACCCTGCTCTACTAAATGAAGCTCAACAGGGGTTGTGTTCACGTGCTTCAAAGGAAGAGATGTGTCTAGAGATGTTCTTGTCTATTTCTTTCGGAAGCGGCCCTGTAGCCAGCATCTATACATCTTGAGCTTTGATGCCCTGTTGACGAGCAAGCGTCTATCAGCCCCCAGGTTCTCTATCTCGAACCGAGGAATGTCTACCATCTCGTCTTCTGTCTCAGCACTCTCCACGTCTTTGGCATCCAGCGCCGTAGCAGCACAGGCTTCTTTAGCATCATCTTCAGCCTTCTTGCCTGACCAGATATCCGACAGCTGATCCTGGTCAAAGAAGTAAACGCGAGTTCCGTCACCCCGGATGTAAAAGTTTTCGTCCAGGTATCGACCCTTGCGGAACCGGACCTGAGCCAGATCACCTCTTCCATAGTCTCGGAAGCAGACCAGGCCGCCAGGCTTGAGGACCCGGTGGACATTGTGCACAGCCTTGGCCCACTGATCAGGCGAGAGAGCGGAGAAGATGAAAATCAAAACGGCGACGTCTACGGAGCCTTCCTCGAGTCCAGGCGGCAGGCTGTCACTGGCAACGTCCCACACGTCGGCCTGGATCGACTTGGGATCGTACGCTTCATTGTTGCGAATGACCTCTACAGCAGTCTTTGAGTAGTCGCAGGCATGAATCTTCAGTTGCGGGTTTTTATTTTCAGCCAGGACGGGGAAAGCCGTGTTCCCGGCGCCCGCGCCAATCTCCAAGATGACCTGGGGACCGGCATCCTCCTTGGTTACCTCAGCCAAGACAGGAAATTCTTGCTGAAGCCACTTGCGGTTCTTGAAGAAGTTGGCGGCGTTGTTCTTGTAAAACAGATTCCACCATCTGGCAGGATCCACACTGAACTTTCCTGAGTTGTCATGTTAGCAACTCTTCAATGTTGTCATGGGCAAGAATAAAGTGTGTGAGAATGGTGTAAATCAGATGGGAGCGAAAGAATAAGAAGGTATGCTTTGTCTTCAGTAGGCTCAGATGAACTATGCATTAGGATGGTAATCATCATAAAACACCAGTGCAGGGCAAATGCAAAAATGGACGGGCAGAGGTATGACTTACTCTTCTCAAAATCAGAGACAGGAAACTGGCGCTGCTTCGCATACTGTTGCTCCGCATACTCTTTGTACACTTCGTCAGTCTCAACGTGATCCCAGGCATTGAACTCAAAGACATCGTCTCCCTCGTTCAGATACCGGCTGCCAAACTGGAAGGGATCACTCCGCTTCAAGTTATTGGTAGGGTCGTGCGACAGATGAGGTGGCACCTCGGCGGCCTCGGTCTCAGGCACGGCGGTTTCCTTGATGGCCTCAGTGACTGGATCCTTGACATCCAGCGCGGCCATGTTCTCGACAGGGACGGACTCGACAGCCGGGGTCGCGACGGCATCGCCACTTGGCGTTGAAGACGCCATTATGGACTTGATGACCTTGAAGCATGCACTCGCAGGCGCAAGTGATGGGCCTCTCACAACACAAGTGTTTGGCGCTGCGGATGTGAGGGTGAAGGATGCTCAAAAGATCAAGAAATTTTTAAAGCAGAGCTGAGTTTTGTCTTGGATTTCTCTTGATGTGGGGCTGCAAAGCATGCTCGTGATTGGATACATCTTCAGCTCCCGGACTTTCTCATCCACCGAGCTTCCGGAGCTCAAGCTACCACAGCCAATCAGGTCAACCTGGCCGAACATCTAGCACCCAGCATCAAGCCTCCTGTGTCCGCTCAAGCCCGTCTCATTCGAGGTAGAAGGTCAACGCGTTCTTTCGAAAACGTCTTATCAGCAATATTTACATCTCCTCGCGATTCCAAAGAACTTCCTACGTCTACGCGACTCCGATTCGGCTTTCTCATCATGGCCCCCTCGCTCGTCCAGCCGCAAGGCCACCTATCGCCTACCGAAGCTCTGCAGCTTGCGCAACAAGCTCCCAGCATCTTGAAAAGCAATCCCAAGGGCTTCTCAGCATCGCCGCTTTTCTCTCTCTTTTCCGCAGCAGAGACTGCCGATCTATGGACTATTTACGAGAACCTCCTCCTTTCATGTCTCCGAACGGAAGACGACGAGTCGGCGCATCAATGCCTTGAGAGGCTCGTCTTGCGATTTGGTGATAAGAACCAACGTGTCATGGCGTTCAAGGGAATGGTGAAGGAGGCTGAGGCGAATAACAACAACGAGCTACAACAGGTGTTGAAGGAGTACGAAGACATTCTCGGGGAGGATGGCACAAACATTGTGAGAATCATCTGCTTGCGACAACTAGGGAATACCGGACTGACAGGCACCAGCCCATTGCGAAGCGCCGGGTAGCCCTCTTGCGATCTATGGGCAAGACGCCCGAGGCAATTCAGTCACTAACAGGGTTGCTCGAATATAACCCCACGGATGCTGAGGCTTGGGCGGAGCTGGCGGACCTCTACCTGTCTCAGGGACTATACTCTCAAGCCATCTACGCCCTGGAAGAGGTGCTTGTGGTGATACCAAATGCCTGGAATGTACGTGGCTCTACTCTCGCCCCTATGAGACCCCCCATCTGACAGTCTGACCTCCAGATGCACGCACGCCTGGGCGAGGTGACGCTGATGGCAGCCAATGAAACAGGGGATGGTTTCCCCCAGAAGTACTTGGCGAACTCGGTGAAGCGGTTCTGCCGAAGCATCGAGCTCTGCGAGGACTACCTGCGAGGCTACTACGGACTGAAGAGGGTTACCGATAAGCTCTTGGTCGAGTCCGGCAAAGTGAAGAAGCACACCGAAGGCGACGAGTTCTCCCTACCGGATCAGGAGACCCTCGAGAAACTGAACCAAGCGGCCACTAAAAAGCTGGCCGAGATCGTTCGTCGCTACGCAGCCCAAGAACCGCTATGGCAAGGGTACAATGCAGATGAGATTGCTGCGGCTCGGGAGTTGCTTGACAAGTCATCGTCAGACGTTGTTCGGTGAGAAGAGACATGCAGCTGGCTACGTAGCCCGCCGATATGGCGGGCAGACTGCATCTGGGCTGCTGTGAGTCAGAGTGGCAGGCAGAGGACGAAGAGAACCACTGAGAACCTGACGATGGTGCTTCTCATTAAGAAACGGGGCGCAAGAAGGCCCCTGACTAGTCCAGACA
>JAJODA010001052.1:0-26826 GCA_021730345.1 Fusarium cicatricum | reverse complement strand
ATGCAGAGGCACAGGGATTGTCAATCCCTGTGCCTCTGCATTCTGATAGGACTTGGCCTCAGCTTCGTCCAGCGAGCGGTGTGCTCGAGTAGCACCGGCGAATTTCCCGTCTCTTTCGAAGGCTTGCTGCATATCCTCAGCCCAGATCGAGGAGAAGACGCATGTTTTTATTAAAATTGCAGCCTTGATCTTGTTTGTTGGGCTTGTGTCGCAATTCAACATTTCTTCAAGCAAACAGGGGGAAATTTAAGTCAGATTCGCTCTGCGTCATAGGAATCAGGGCCCCCACTCGTGTTACGTACTGGGATGTGTGGCTTGTCGATCTATCCGTGGCTGATGCTGTCTTTATCTTATCTTACCTTATCGCTTCTCCTGGGCGAAGCGTGTCTTCGGGACTTACCCTTGAGCACAATTTCTCTCGAATTCGATACTTGATATCTTTATGCTACTGGCCTTGATACTCACTCAGACGTTTATGTCGCCAACAAGCGGCTTCTGTTGATCATGAAAACGCAGGCTGTGGCAGCGGTTGACTACATCAGATTTGAGCCTAATTGCGTGCGTGCAAGAAACCCCGCAAGCTCATCAATGCGGTACTGTCCAAGAATGTAGCAAACAAACACAGTAAAAATGCCTACACACGATTTCACAGAGATACCTATTCTTGATCTATCCCTCAGCCACGACGACGCGACGCTGCCACTTCTATTACGCAACCTCCGCGTCGCGTTGACTGACGTCGGCTTTCTTTACGTGTCCAACCATGGCGTGCCCTCATCCGTGATTGACGACCTCGTACACATTCTCCCCGCACTCTTTGCTCTTCCCGACGAGGCTAAACGTAGCATCGCGCTTGAGAACTCGCCTCATTTTCTTGGTTACAGCGGCATCGGCACCGAGACCACGGCCGGGAGACGGGACCAGAGAGAGCAGGTTGAGCTCGCTACAGAGCTTACCAAAGCGCCAAATGACTCTCCTCTGTATGAAGGTCTACGTGGTCCCAACCAGGTGAGTTGCGTCCAACAAACCAGGATGTGCTCTTTCATCCGCTGAGCCAGCAGTGGCCGCCCGAGTTACCAGCGCTACGACCGGTTGTAGAGCGCTACATTGACGAGCTGACCAAGCTGGGCGAGAGATTCCTCAAACTCGTAGCCAAAGCCCTTGATCTGCCCGACGACACGTTCTTCCTGTTCCTCTCAGACCAGCACCGACTCAAGCTTGTCCACTACCCAGCGTCCGACGGGCAAGCCACGCAAGGCGTCGGTCCTCACAAGGACTCCTCAGGGTGGTGGACATTCCTCCTCCAGGCATCGCCAGAAGTCAAAGGCCTGCAGGTCCTCAACAAAGCCGGCGACTGGGTCGAAGCGCCAGCGATCCCTGGAACGCTCGTCGTCAACATCGGCCAGGCATTCGAGGTCGTGACCCACGGCGTCTGCAGAGCGACAACGCACCGGGTCCTCTCCAGCCCAAGCGAGCGCTTCAGCGTACCTTTCTTCCAGGGCGTGCGCCGCAGCCTTGGTAGGCATGAGGCGTTAGAGTTGCTGGCCGACCACTTTTCAAGCTTTGGATCGCGAGATGAATCCGCACAGGCCCGTTCCGTCGACGCGCCGTTTGTGACAGGGAAATATGACACCTGGGGCGAGACACAGCTGAGGACCAAGATTCGAAGCCATAGAGAGAATGGGCGCAAGTTCTATCCTCAGGTATATGACAAGTATGTGAGCGACTCGAATTAGTGTTCGCTCTGAGGTACATGGAGTTTTGATCAAAACAAAAGATGGAGTAAATTAATCTTTAGCTGGCGCCTAGACCTGCATACCACTCGCTGCATCAAGGTGCCTTGCGTTTCTTGGCACGCTATCATCGTCAGTCGCGAAATAGACGTATATAAAAGAACTTCCCTTCGGTTCTAATCGATTGCTAGAATACTCCAATCCAAGCAAACTAACAGGAAGAAATTGGCCGTGATACATTGCTCTGCGCTTACTTCACATTAACATGAGGGAAGATAGCCTCAACACCAAGATCACCCATACGGGAAACTCGAGTATTATCCATTTCGCAGCCTTCTCAAGCCTGATAAAGAACAAGTTTGGTCGTCACCATGAGCGATAAGCATATAGTGTACATGTGAGCCTCTCCATTGGTGATGAGAAAATGTTGCCGAAAACTGTCCGGCCAACTATATAAATACTCCGAAACCGTCCAGACCAGCCCTTCTCAAACTTGTTTCAAGTATCAGCTCGAGTCTCACTACAACGCAACATGGCACTTGAACTACCCCCACGAGAATTGTTCATCGCTCGGAGCGGCAACGCCTACTCGTATGTCCATATTCCGCCAAGCTCTCGCGACACCACGCTTCTCCTGCTTCACGGCTTCCCCTCCACCCTCAACGACTGGGTGCATCAGATTCGGCACTTTTCTTCACAAGGGTATGGGGTTCTGGCTCCCGATTTACTTGGCTATGGCGCCAGTAGCAAACCGACAGAGGCTCACCGCTATCGTCTAAAAGCAATGGGCGATGAGGTGATCGAGCTTCTTGACAAGCTAAGCTTACGGAACGTCGTCGGCATCGGTCATGACTTTGGTGCGACACTTTTGTCACGGCTGGCGGCATATCATTCATCCCGTTGGATATCACTCATCTTCCTGGCCGTTGGACCTCCCAAGCTGGGGACGCCTTTCGACGTCGACATGATCAACCGGATGACCAAGGAAATGTTGGGTTTCGAGCTGCTCGGCTACATCCCATGGATTGCCGACCCGGCTGCGCAGGAGGTATTAGAGCAGCATGCAGAAGCAGCAATGAGTCTCATGTTCTGTCGTGATCGAGAAGAATGGGATAAATGGTTCCATCCCCTCGGAAAGATGAAAGAGTTTGTAACCGAGAATCGCAGGCTCCCGATCGGATCATGGTATACCGAGGAGCTGCAGAATGAGCACTTGAAGGCTTTCGGCGTACCTGATGGATACAAGGGTGCATCTAGATGGTATCGAATGTGGATGGACAATCTTTCTGCGGCGGATGAAAAGGGCTTTGACGATTTCCAGATAACCCAGCCCGCACTCTTCATCGTTCCAGGCGAACCAGAGCAGTCCATGCTCCAGCAGCAGCAGATGTTGTCGTCGTGGGCTCCGAATCTGCGGACCGTCAAGCTGGACACTGGACACTGGGTGCACCTTGAACGGCCGGGAGAGACCAACGCCGCCATCCAAGAGTTTCTAGTATCTTGTAGTCGCACGTAGCATATAACTACTCCGGACGTAACCAGTCAAAGGTATCTAGCAGATCAAAGTTAAAGTCGAGCTGCATCGGAAAATCCCAGTCGAGTGTCTCCAAGGCTCCTCCGCCCGCCACGGGGGCATTGAGATTGTGGTCGAGAACTCCTTGGATGACGGCCTTGCAATCTGCGCAGAGGTCTGCATTAGGAGCCGGTGGTCGCACCCAGTCGAGGAACCCAATGAGGAGGCTCAGTTTTTGTATTATCGCCGACCGGCTCAATTTGGGGCAGTCTGGATGTGTGCCATGTAGTGTTGGTCGTAGTAGTTCTAGACAGAGAATGCCTCCTCCAGGAGCAGCATACGCCATCAACTAATCATGTCAGTCGCCATCCAACCTCGGCCGAGGAGACTGAAGTACTCACTAGCCACTCAAAGTCGCGTCGGACTCCGGCAAAGCGGTCCTGATGGGTCCAAAAGACAAGTGTCAGGGTAACCATCTCAAAACTGATTACAAGCAGTTTGCTCTCGTTGACGTGTCCAAGGCGCAACATCAATCTTTCCAAGAAGAAGAGGTTCTGTAGGTGCTCTAGCCAAACCAAAATTCTCGCATATATGGTGTCTACATGAGTATCTGGGTCATCCAGATCCTCAGGGCGATGGATGAGGCTTGGGGGGAACAGCGTCACGATTCTCTCTGCTCGAGCCTTGATACCACTGTCGAGGTTAGCAGACTTGGGCATACCAGACGGGAACAAACGTACAGCAGGTCACTCAGAGTAGCCCTTGCGCCGCTTTCTAGCGCAACCTCTAATACCTCGTCCTTGATGACGGCAATCTGCACCCGAGCACGAGTGAGGGCTGCATCATGTAGCCCGCCGTCTCTGTTCCACCCATGTTCATCTAACGCGCGCACAGCGCTGGTCATGGTCGCATGATCTGCAAGCAAATCTTGGTCTCGCATATCCAGAGGGAGGGGCGTCGAAAAGTACCGACGGCCGAGGAGTGGTGGTCGTCCTGTAAACGAGACCATGACCTTGTCGATGGTGAAGACGCGTGCAGCTATACGCCGCTTGTTCTCGACACATAGAGACGGCACATAACTTGGGTCGTCCGATCCTACGTGCAATCCCATGAATGTCATGAGCGAGACGGTCTCGCTGTGGTATCGCCAACATGCCAAGCCTAGCCAGATTAGTATCAACCCTGAACGCCGAGGTGTAACATACCAGCATCTCCTGTGATGAGGGACTCGATAGTTGCTCTCCGATAACAGAGGTAAAGCAAAAGGTCGTTTGCAGTCGAGAAGTGCCGACTAAGTTCGATGCAGTATCCCAAGCACGAGACGATCAGCTGGGGATTGGCTGCTTCAGGAGCGCCATCCCAATAGGTCCAGATTAGGCCAAGAGATTCCCAACGGATATTTGGGCCGGAGAACTGGCCAAGCCAGTCTGCACCACTCGTCTGCTCATCTCGAAGAGGCCGAGCAGTATTGTTGCAGATAGCAAGGCCCATTTCCTCGAGTTGCGAATCATCTCGGGTGGTGAGGTGCTCGCCAAAGCACTCGTGGAGCGACTGAAGGGTTTTTCTGACGGAGGCAATGATCCATCCGTCGGCGCGACAATGCAGACGATGAGCCAAGACATTGCCAGACGGTGATGGGAGGTTGCGAAGGACAAAGAAGCACATCTCTCGGAGAGGCGTGGGTAACTCGATCAGACAGGCCCGAACCCGGGGGGTCCGCCTCGGATTGGAGTCGACCTCGAGTGTTGATCCATGGACAAGAGATAGACTATTGCGCGTCTCCTCAAAGACTGCGTTGTGACTAGTGAAGCCGAGATAGCCCGGGGCCGATGGCGATGGACTCGAGCTGGAGCTCCTCCTGCTCGGAGCTCGGAGTCGAGGTCTCTTGGTCTTTGGCTCCGAGACGGTGTAGATGCACGTTTCCTTTCTCTTCCTGCACCGAGCACAGGTGGGCTGATCATGATCGCATGCAACTTTGCGTGCTCGACATGGATCGCAAGCCTGCGGGCGTCCATTCAGACGACGGAGTATAGGTGTTTCGCGTTCCATGGCCTGTTCAGGGGAGTTGAAGCCCCCGATTGCTGATGAATCCAAGCCGAAGTGTTGATGATAAATCTCCACTCGGTCTCGGCTTCGGTTTGGAGGGGTTCGGCTTGAAAAGATTAGCGGCTTCGGCGAGCTCTACAGGGCAGAGGGCTAAGACTAGACTAGGCCCCACTTGGTTCTAGCTCGGCTTACCAGGGGTTCCCACCACGATACGCCCTCCCGAAGATGAGGGTGCGTCACGCCGGAGTGACATTGCTCCCGAGCTGAGAGATGGGAGCATTGTAGAGGTGTTGTGAGTCAATAGAAGACCTTTTCCTCGGTGACCAAATGGGTGAGGGGCTGTAAGTACAAATAGATGGGTGCCTCCCTCCTCTCAATCATGCCAACTCAACTCGAGATATTAAACAATCCATTCAGTCTATTCACAGACATTTACATCCTAGCATCTTAACATCATGTCTCACCAACTATCCTCGGCCGCTTATAGCACCTCTAACGTCTCGGAGACTACACTCGTCGACACATCCAAAGCCACGACAAGTACCAAGCCAGGTCCGCCCCCAGCCATATCATGCCCTTGACCAACCTAACAATTACAGGTCTTGAACCGCAAACCTACAAGCCGAGTCTCAAGCAAAAGCTCAAGCGGAGGTTTGATGGGTCGATAGATCCCACCAAAAAGTCTGCCGATCCCATAAAGTCATGGGAGGCTCGAGCCAGTAAGTACATAACCACTGGCAAACTTGGAACCAACAAGGCTAACTTCTGACTGTGGCCCTCATGTGACCATCAACGTGAATTTTCGGCCGCAGGTTTGGGCTTTTGAAGCACGGTTGGACTTGGGCGATGTCGGCTTACGAGTTTATGATGAGTCTCGGAATGATTATACCCTTAGTAATTGACTTGATACGTGGATTCAATGGTCGACCCTGTGCTGCTTACGACGGCGCATGCTTTTTGTGATGGGTCTCTAAGTGTATAATAAAGTATCTTTTCTACCAAAAGATGAGGTGAAAAGAGTAGTCGTAAGCTGACATATTGACCTAGCGTCAACCAAGCTTCTCATTGCTTCTCGGTCCATCTTCCGGAGCTTCCGAACTCATTCGGTACGACGAAAAGCAGGTGTCGATCCCTCAGTATTTACCAAGACCCGTTGAGGAGCTGTAAGTGAATTGCCATGATCTCGTCTCTTTGTTGAAGGTGTATGAGTTCGATTTCCGTAACAGAGACCCATGTTCAGGATCGAAAATGCTGTTGATGGTCTAGTAGAAAGCTGTCCTAAGGGTTGGCTGAGACTGGCGAGCGGCAAGCAGGACGGCTTCAACCTAATTAACACACCTTTTTCACCAGATAGCACAAGCTGTGAACAAGTCATAAGATTTGATGTGTTGCTTTTGACCGCGCTGTTTGTTGACTTATTCAGTTTGTGTTTGTCCAAACAAACAGCATGGGGGATTAAGTAAATATCGTCAATAGCCAACCCAAAGCGTACAAACTGATGCATTGTTACCATCACTGCTATCATTTTGGAAGCCCACCCTGGGCTTAAACTTGTCGAGAACATCCGCCAAGTCATTTGACGACCTCACAGAGTAATAACAACCTTGCCCCGACGGTCCAATATTCCGCTCGCCTTTTCGTATGCCGCCCTCGCCTCAGCAAGCGGAAACGTGTACGCCAAAAAAGGTCGAACAAGCCCGAGCTCCAACGCTCGTGAGAGCTTGCTCAGCTGCTGCCCAGATGGCTCCACGATGAAGAAGAGAGCCCTGATGTGTTCTTTGCCAGCAGGCGGAGCTTTCGCAAACTCGATACTGCTCGAGTCGACCGAGATGAGGCTGCCGTCGACGGAAACGAGATGCCAACTCTGCGCAAGGACCTCTCCGCCGACCGTATCAATGATGATGTCAAAGGAGCGGTTGGATGCGCCCAGTTCTGTGTACTCGACGACCTCGTGAGCTCCCAGCGATCGCACAAAGTCACCGTTGCGCTCCTTGGAGCTGGACGCGGCGACAATGTGCAAGCCTGCGACAACGGCGAGTTGGATGATATATGAAGCTACCGCTCCAGACGCTCCAGTCACGAGCAAAGTACGCCCATTCGGTTCCTTCGCGATCGCCTCAAAATTCGGTTCCGGCGCCCCTGCTTTGACAAAAAGAGCCTGCCATGCCGTCAACCCGCTCAGCGGAACTGCCACGCTCTCAGCCCAGGCCAAGTTACTGGGCTTCAAAGCCAGCTCGCTCTCTTCTGCGATTGTGTACTCGGCCCACGTTGAACCTCGTGCCGTACTGACCATGGCATACACCTCATCACCAGGCTTGAACTTGTTGGATGCGGCATCGTTCGAGTCATGGACCTTTTCGACGACGCCCGAAAAGTCGTAGCCGGGGATCCGATACTCGTGAGTGTACGATTCGGCCCAGGTCAATTCGTCTCGCGTCACCGTCGTCGCATGAACCCGCACGAGGACCTGACCAGGCTTTATAGCTGGGATGTGAACATCTCGCTCGAGCGCCAGCGCATTTGAAGGCGCCGGGTTGCTCGAAGAATATCTCTCGTCGCCCTCTGAGGGCTGGATGCGAATGGCCTGCATCACTGCCGATCACATCACAATGATGCATCTGATAAGATCAAGCCGAGCCGCGGTGAGCGATTTCTCGGGCTAATCTTTCGCCCGGTCTGACTAGACACTCAAGGAACCAATTGGCATCGTTCCCGATGACATAGTTCGCGCCTTGGTTCGGAGCCAGTGACTCCAAGATCAAGGGTCCCACGAGTTCGAAGCCGGTTCCGGAATTCCATCAATAACTAAAACGCAGCAGAGCCCGTGGGCGGTTCCACGTCGCGGACCTAGTGGATGCATGGCATCCCACGGTTCTGGCCCACGGGTTTCCTTTTGGGCTTGGCATTTTCTGGTTAGAAGAACGGGGGCATGGGGGTTCAAGGTGGGAGTTGGTTCGTGTCTAAAGGTTTACGGTTCTTTAGAGCTCAAGCCCATTAATCTAGAGATGGATCTCATGACCTGATCTCATCGTATCGGATCAGATCAGATCAGCTTCTTATCAATCTGCTGCTTATCTGATCAAGGGTCCAACCCGACATCGTCCCGGCACTCAAGGCTGCCTCGGTAGCTCCCCGCGCCAGCCTCCACACCACCACGTCCTCGAATGTGGTGATAGGCACGCGCGAAATCTCTGCCCACTCTTTAAGTGGCCCCTTGGCCGTCTTTTTGCATGACGACCAGCCCGGCCCGCAGCCCGAAGGCAAACGTACGACGGTATAAGAAGCTCGAGATCGCCTCCCTTTTGGCGCTGCCGGAACTACGCCTTCTTCAACCGCTCACTGGACCGCCATGACTTCCGCAGCTCCAGTTGGATCCCTCTTTGTCAATGGCAAGATTCTGACCAGGGCCGAAGCCGGCCTTGCAGATCAGCCGACGTTTGCGGAGAGCATGTATGTGAAGGATGGTATCATCCAGGCCATCGGCACAAATGAAGAGCTCTCAGCGCAGTACAGGGGCAACGGTGTGATCACCCAGGACCTAAAGGGACGAACAGTCCTCCCAGGCTTCGTCGATGGCCATATGCATCTGCTGCTGCTGGGACAATCACTGCGGAAACTTAGCCTGGACCACTGCAAGAACCTCGACGACATCTTGAGATCGCTTCGAGCCTTTGCCAAGGCGAATCCCAATGTGCCTCGGATCATGGCCAAGGGCTGGATGCGCTTCATGACACCAGACGGCGTGACAGCCAAGATGCTCGATGGTATCGACCATCGACCAATCTTCATCGACAGCAAGGACCTGCACTCAACGTGGTGCAATTCGGCTGGGCTGCAAGAGATGAAGGTTGCCGATATGGCAGATCCCCCAGGCGGCATCATCGAGAGAGATGAGCAGGGCCGACCGTCAGGAGTCTTGAGTGAAGGTTCCATCCTCTCCATCGTCTGGCCGCATCAAGCCTCGGTCGCGTCCCAGGAGGATAAAATCGAGTGCATGCTGGCAGCATTCGACGCCTACAACGCCTCTGGATACACGGGCCTCATCGAGATGGCCATGGACGAGCTAGCCTGGGAAGCTCTCGTGGAGCTCAAGAACCGGCATCCACACGTCGCCATGCGCATCGTGGCCTACTGGATCGTCAAGCCTGCCGACACAGAAGCTGAGCGTATCCGTCAGGTTGAGCGAGCGATCGAGTTGCAGAAAAAGTACAACAAGGAGACTTCGCCAGACCTGCGGATCGCCGGCATCAAGATCATCTGCGACGGTATTATCGACGCGTGCACATCATATCTTTCGGAGCCATACGCCATTGCCCCGTCACCACCACCGCTCTGGCTTAGAGAGCATCTCGACCCTGTCGTGAAGCTGGCTTCCGAAGCCAATCTTCAGATTGCGCTTCACGCCATTGGCGACGCTGCCATCACCATGGCGGTAGATCTCCTTGAGAAGCACGGCAAGCCAGGCAGTCGCCACCGCATCGAGCATTTGGAGGTGGCATCTCCAGAGGATGCGAAACGGTTGGGTAAACTGGGCTTGACCGCATCTATCCAGCCAGTCCACGCCGACCCGGCCATTCTCCGTGCCTGGCCTCGACTGATCGGAGAGCGCTGCGACCGAGCATTTGCATACCGTGAGTTTGCCGATTCCGGAGCGTTACTGGCTCTGGGAAGCGATAGCCCAACAGCTCCCTGGAACCCCCTACACAACATCTACATCGCATCAACTCGACGGTCAGCGCGAGAGCCCGAGTCTGAGGAGATAGTCAACGAGCACTTCAAGCTGGGCGTTTGCGAGGCGGTCATTGCTGGCTCAAGGGGAGCCGCAGCGAGTGTATTCCAGGACGACCGGGTGGGAACGCTCGAGGTTGGCAAGGTGGCGGACATAATCATGGTCGATATGGAGTGGGATGCACACAGCTTGCTAAAGGCAGAGGTCAAAGAGACCTGGTTCGGCGGTAAGAAGGTATGGGGTTCGAGTACACGGCCCGAGTCCAAACTATGAACGATGGAGATGAGCTGCGTGTGTTGAGCAAGGTGTTTCGGGTTGGGTGGTTGTGGAAGTGTAGATAGTCCACGAATGTCAATGTTTATACTTGAGCAAATGCATCTCAGTACTTCCTAGGGTATTGTCATGTTAATAGATATGCAAAGCTTCCCATTTGCTGAATCTCTCCGACACTCTGGGACCTAGTGTCCAAGCTATGCTTAAGCTCCTGCGAGAGCAGCTTGCATGCTTCCAAGCATGGACTACCCCGGATTCACCCCCCAAACAGCATCAAGTCGGATCTCAAAACTCCACCCGAGCCCGGGAAGATCCAAGTTTCCCGCGGGAAACTCAGCCAAGCAGATATGGATTGATAAGACGATACTTGTCGGCCCCTACTCTTGACCCCCGATCAGTCACCTCTCGACAGTACGGCCTCAAATCAACCGCCGTAGTCTGAACCTTCTACCCTGCTCTCCCGCTGGGACTAATCCACTTCCCCTCTACTGGATCGTACGAACGGCCGGGATTGACGCGGGGCTGATAGGAGGGGCCCGGCATCGTGACGACGGGGACAGTTCCCCGGAGCTCTCTGCCAAGACCGGCGTCTGAGATGGCTCTTATCTAGCTGCGTTGCTCGTCATGACCAGGGCCAAGATATTCCCTTATCAACCACCATCATGGCTGACCAAACACAACGCCCAAGAGATAGCCTTCAGAAGTCCGGATTGTCCTTGAGTTGGCTGGCTGCGCTGCCCATCGTCTTGGCTGCCGTCTTTGCAGCGTTTCCAGATGTGTTCAGGATAGCTTCTTTTGGCCCGGAGCCCGCGCCATCTGTGACCATTAAGCAGGGAAAGATTATCGGCAAATTGGTCGACGATGGCTCTTTTCCGGAGCCTCTGGAAAGCTTCATGGGCATTCCCTACGCGATCCCACCGGTGAAAGAGCGCAGATTCCATCCGGCCGAGCCTGTGTCCGCGAGTGATGAAACAGTCGAAGCTTATTATCTAGGGCCTAGGTACGGCTTCAGTCGTAGTCTTATCCTGTCTTGTTACTATGACTGATCAACTATTCCAGATGTCCCGGCATACAACTCGTCCCATTCCTCAAAGACCCTGTACTCGGTCCCGACTACGAATCCGAAGACTGCCTCACCATCAATGTCTGGCGCCGAAAGGGCTATACCCCCTCCAAGGGAAAGCTGCCCGTCGCGGTGCTAATCCCTGGCGGAGCCTTCAACCGCGGAGCCGCGAGAATGCACAATACACACACTATGCTGGCCTTTTCAGAAGAGCCCTACATTGCCGTGAGCATGCAGTACCGTATTGGTATTTTCGGTGGCCTGAATACGGAACTCACAGCCAAAGAGGGTGTTTTGAATCTCGGCCTCAAGGATATGTATGTGGCATTGGAATGGGTCCAAGAGAACATTGCGGCCTTTGGTGGAGATCCAGATGATGTGACCATCATGGGGCTCAGTGCTGCGGCTCATGGTGTAAGTGAAACTGTGAAGGTTGAGAGACGATTGCTGACGATGATAGATTGGTCATCTCATCATGGACATTAACCAACCCAAGCGACTCTTCCACAAGGCCATTCTAGATTCAGGGGCTCATACTGCCCGCGCTGTTCATCCTCCGAGTGCTCCCCTCAATACGCAGCACTTCCGTGAACTGCTCGACCTTACGCCCTGCGCCCATTTCAAAGACCTTTTAGACACCGAGATTCTTACTTGCTTGCGCCGATTACCATTTGAGACTATTGACGCTGCAGGCAAGGAGGTGTTTGCTCGATCAGACCCGTCGATTCGCTGGGCCTGGCAGCCCGTTATCGACGGAACTATCATCTCTCGACGACCGTTGGAAGCCTGGAAATCAGGCAAGTTCAACAGAGTCCCTATCCTCACGGGATCGGGGCATAACGAGGGCGCGTACTACGTCTCGAGGTCGGCTGATAAACCTGAGGAATTTATCAACTTCTTCCGCACTCTTCTGCCGCATCTCACAACCGATGAGATTGCTGAGATGGAGAAGCTCTACCCCGACCCTCTCAAGGACCCGAGTTCGCCGCACCTTGAAACTCGTGGACTTCCTGGCGTTGGATCTCAGTACAAGCGACTCGAGACCGCCTACGGTCACTACGCTTATACATGCCCTGTACGGCAAACCGTCATCTGGGCGACCTCCCACGACTCATCCCAGCCCGCATACCTATATCACTGGGCGCTGAACAAGACTCTTCTCTTTGGCGCGAACCACGGTGACCAGATGCGATACCAGACCTATAACAGAGAAGTCCGTGAGATATCTCCTGCCCAGGACGACATCTCGGGCAAGTTCCACGCATACTGCACGAGCTTCATCACCAAGGGCGACCCCAACGCGGTCAAGGGCAGGTTTGCGAATCGGCCAGAGTGGCCTTCGTTCAAGAATGGTAAGGGACTTACCATGTTGCTTGGAGAGGGCAACGATGAGAGAGCCGGTGGGACTGGGCAAGGTGTGGCTGCGCAAGCGGTTAACTATACTTGGGGAGATGAGCAGTGTGAGTTTTGGTGGAGGGTGTCTTCAAAGTGGGAAGATTGAACTAAAATGTAAAGAGTGAGAATCAATATTTGCCCGAATACTTGAACATCTGTAAATATAGGGCTGTGAAAACCGGATTGTATCTACCACAGGATGAAAAAGACCGAGTGTCTGAGAACTGGCACCTTGCAACCATCCCTACACATGTTGGTTCGGCCGCTACCGTACCCCAGAATCAACTAAGCCCAGCCTAATCCAAGTTGCATACTTTTACGTAAATACCATGCTCGGGATTGCTTCCTCCAGGTTTTCCGCAAGCGTTACCGGCGACCCGGCAGAGCATCCCCACTCAAGGGCCTTGGCTTCAAAGCCTGAGTCAACAATATGATCCGATTCCCCGAGAGATCGTCACCGTACTACTTCAAGGCCAGGTTTCAAGAGAGGGGCATAGATTGCCTGGGTATGCACGTTTGAATACAATGAATTGCTAACTAATCAACTTTCTGTACTTCTAGTACGAATATCGGAAGTTGGGGTTCTCAAAATCTGTAAGATCCTGCAGAACATGGTGGTCATCCTCATTGACTGGTCCTTGGGCATCACGAAGACGGTTACGCCGAATAAGCACAAAGCGCAGGGCGATGGCGAGAACAACTTGGCCAGCGATGCAACCGATGATGAGTTTGCAACCTGTCTGGTAGATGGGCGCCTCAGAGCCCAGGAAGCCGTGGGGTCCTACGATATTTCCAATACAATACGCACTATTCGGTGATTAGTATCTGCTAATAGACTAGAAACTAACAAAGGGAAACATACAGAAAGACAAAGGCTGTGGCGGTCGTTCGCTTTGTGTAGCCACCAACGTTGGATGCGGGCATCTGGAGCGCAACAATCAGGGAGCCGATAAAGGACGCACACTGGTTAATCAGTTAGTAACACATCTTTCAGCCAAAATAAGTTGAATCCTTACCATGTAGTAGCCAGAGAGAAGACCACCCTTGTTGGTCCTGGGAAGTTGCCAGAAGAGGCAGACGGCAATCAGGGTGGGCAGAAGCCAAACAATCATGACAATCGTTCGCACATTCTTGAAGCGAGAGGCAACGTAGGGCCCAGTAAACATGAAGAAGGCGGTGCATGCGCCATACGGAATGCCGTAAGCAGTGGTGAGAAGAGCGTCCTTGGCGAAGCCCTTGACAATGAGCTTGGAGAAGTTGGCAATGCCTCCGTTGACCGTCTCGTTGAGAAGCGTGAAGAAGAACAGCAGCCAGATCTGCGAGTCACAAAAGACCTCCTTGATCTGGCTGTACTTGATCTTGCGGTTAAATACACCAGTGCGGTTACGTGCGCTCTGGGAAACGAGCATGGCACGCTCCTCGATAGTGAAACGCTTGGCCGTGAGGATGTTGTTGGGGAGGAAAAAGAACAGCATAATTCCCCAGCAGATGGTCAGACCGCCGCAAAGGACGTAGATGATGCGCCAGACATCCCAGCCCTTGGCCTGGCCAACGCCATAGAAGAGGATACCGCCAAACATGCTGCCAAAGCCGTTGAAGCAGTAGAAGAGACCAGCGCGTGCAGGCTGGGTCTCGCGGCGGAACCATTGCGAGACGATGAGCATAAAGGCAGGGGTGATGACGGCCTCAAAGGTGCCCAGGAGAAAGCGACACACAGCGAGCCCTACAAAGTTCTTGCAAGCCGAGGTCAGGACGAGAATGGCGCCCCAGGTAATGACGAAGCTGCTAACGACAGTACCCGTGGGAAGACGCTGGGCGAGGTATGAAGCGGGCCATTCTGCGGCCAAGTATGCAAAGTAGAAGATTGAAGCCATCCAGCTGTACTGTTGGGCGGTCATGCCTGTGGTCTCGAATAGGTCGAAGACGGCTGAATATCCAAGAGCCTGCTTGTCGACATATTGAAGTAGATAGGTGCCGCAGAGCAGAGGCATCAAGGACCAGTCAACCTTTTTCCGCAGCTTCTTGAGGGCGGCCTCATCAGACATGAGCTCTTCAAGACGCGAGTGACTGATGCCATGTTGCTGAAGAAACACCTCGGCCTCATCCAAGTCTGATATGCTGCCGTTCTTGATATCGGCCTCGACGTCATGGTTGTCCTCCACGGGCGGCTTCTTCTCCACCTCTAAAGGGTGGACCTTGGTGTCAGCCATTGTGCAAGGCTCGAGAGAGAATCGATACTTGAAGAGAGGGGATTCAGAGGTGATCAATGAGGAACCGATGAGTCGCCTGCCATCCCGACGTCAGAAAGATGGCGACGAGGCCACCCTTTTGTGCTCGACGGCCAGAAGACCGGGGGAGCGATTCATGACAACCCCAGAAACAGGCTTAATCCGGGGAAACGCTGTGTGGAGAACTGATAGCGGTTGGGTGGAGGCTTCAGATCCCCTCTCCACCCGGCTAGAGATAGCTATCATTAGCTTGGATAGGGAGGACGAGGAGATAGCGCGGGAGGGGGCATGATGGGGGTTGGTATCGGGCTATCGCTCGCTGTGTGGCAAAGCTGGGGTGTTCCTTGGCCTGGGGTCTTGTCCGCGGGAAACGATGATACCCCGGACTCCAGAACAAGGTGCGAAGCCGAGATAGGCCGTCAACTCTGGAACGACCTTGAAGTTGGGGTTGTCTATCTATCATCAGATCCAAGCCTCCATCGTATCTATGTTTCAATCATAGACCGGAGCTGATGTTCTCAATGTCACAATGACGGGTGCTTTATCACGCCAAGGCCATTATGGCTCGATCGAGTCTCATACGATCACCAGTGATACTCGAGGGTGTTGGCCTCTGGACTAGATCAAACATATCACCAGAGTCATGTACCAATATCGCACGGAAAACACGGCATCTTGACGGGTTCAAGGAATGCATCAGATTCGCCGTCTTGGCCAGCAGGATGTCTACTACCAGTAGCACAGCTGCAAGCTTGCCACAAACAGGGAGAAAAATGTCGGAGTCAACTAAGTCTACGGTAGAATGGCAGTCGACCTGTACATGTTGTAAGTCTGGTCTCGCCCTCTTTCGTATAGTCCGCTTGCGCGGCACAAGAAACTCTGTTCGGTCGCTCCCCGTCTCGTAGTGACTCTCATGAGACTGGAAAGTGATAATCATGTCTATACAAGACTTTTAGCCGCCATCACTCGAGATAGTCCTGCTTCCCCTGCTCTTGGAGCACTTCGTGTACCACCTCGAGCACCCGCCCATGAATATCCGCCGGCGCCGCAACAAACCCAAAGTTTGCACTCAGCTTTCTCCCCGCAGTCAGGTCGATCTTCTTCCCATGCACGTCCGTGATCTTTCCGCCAGCCTCTTGGAAAAGCAGCATCGCTCCGGCATGGTCCCACGCCTTGGCGTAGCGGTCCCTGCGCTTGTACACCCAGACCGTCGTGTTGCCCAGTCCCATCGCAAGTACCGCCCAGCGGAGCACCCAGGGCACAAGATCGCAGCCCGGGTAGGGGGCGTTGAGGCGAGAAGCAACGATTTCGTGGATGCCGTCGAGGGCAGAATCGACGATACTGGCGCAGGTGACGAAGTGAACGTCCTGACCAGCGGCATGAGTCGAGAGTCGCCTGGGTTGATCGGAACTCATGGGACGTATGTAGGCGCCATGACCCTTGACAGCATACAGAATACAGCCTTGTCCGGTCGTGTCGATGTTCTCGTTTCTCAGAGGTGCCTTTGCATCTATAGGTAGGTTGGGGGCGCCCACAATACCAGCAACTTGCTCTCCATCCACGAGAAGGGCCATGTTGATGGCGTAGAGCTCACCACGAAGATACGTCTTGGTCCCATCAATAGGGTCAAAAACCCAAGTCCGTCCTGATCCTCCAGGGCTAGTGGCGCCGCATTCATCAATCAGATCGCACATCTGCTCGCGAGTTGCGGGTAGCTGGCATAGTGAAGGGGTATCCTCGTCAGTCGCGACACGGCTGAGCAGCTCCCATACCCGCTCCATGAGAACCTGATTCTTGCGTAGATCTGACGTATCTTCCTCGCCGACTACCCGATCTTTGGGAAACGCATGCTTGATGGTTGCGGTAAGAAGCGCCTGGACTGCGAAATCGGCAACGGTGACAGGGCTGAGATCCTCTTTCTCAATGGCACCCTTGTCTTGGTCCGAGATGATCGACTGGCTAAGCTGTGCCGCCTTTTGTAGAGCGCCAAAGGCGACCTTGAGCTCTTGGGCGTATTGACTGTCCATCTTCAAACAACGAGAAGGTGTTGAGGTGATGTTTGTGGTGATTAACACAGACCCCGCTTGAGGGAATTGTGGATAAATGCATACGTGGATTTATCACCAGCCGTTCACACTGGAATTGTAGTTCACGCTTCAACAAAATCATCCACCAAATGGACCATCACCGCACATGCCTGACGAACCGGCGATACTCGACTCTACCGCCGTGACATTCTTGGCTGAACCGTTCGAATTTGTGCCGGTGATTCGGGATATTCTTCGCACGCGCTACTGTGTCCCTGGATCTATTTTCCTTGTTGAAGGCCTTGAGCGAGTCTCTGTTTCGCGTTCTGGACGATGGCAAGCCGTGCGGCTGCTCCTTGGTGATGGTGTGCTCTGCGTACAGGCCCTCCTGGGAGGAAACATGCACCGTTTCGTGCAGACGGGAGAGGTCGCCTTGGGATCGTACATTCGATGCGAGGAATTCCATGCCGAGTGGCAGCACGTCGACGAGCGCGCCATGGTGACACTGGTTGTGGAAGACTTGGTCACCGTTGGATGGAATGAATCCTATCGCGCTCTTCAAAAGGACGATGATTCTGTGACACAGCCACTGCCACAGTTGGATACCCAGCCACGTCAAGACCCGACCAGCGCTGAGCCAAAGGATTTGCCCAAGCCGAGCTCACGACAAGACCAGGACTTTGATGACGACGACGAAGCAGCGGCCGAAGAAGCTTTCCAAGCCTTTGAGACTCTTGCGCTTCCCAGAAAGCCCAAGACCCCTCAGCCATCCGGTCAAAAGTCGGGCCAGCCTATCGCTCTACCTCGCGACTGGCACGATCCCCAGGCACCGCTTAAGCTCACCACGCTGCGATCAATCCCGCATCTCCCATATAAGCAGAACTGGTCATGCAACGTGCTCGCCATCGTCGCCTCTCTCTCGCCCATTGAACCATCCAACCTGCCTCCGCACAGGCAACGGACAGCGCGGCTTGCCGACCCTTCTACGTCCAAGCAGGTGCATCTCACGGTATTTCTCGACCCGGAAGAATTCAACCCTCGGATTGGGAGCGCTGTGCTGCTTGTTGGAGTCAAGAACCATCGGTTCGACGGAGGAAGTCTTAAGAAGTACGAGAGCGATCGCAAGAATGGGAGATGGTGGTTTGAGGATCCGGCCGAGCTGGCATGGTGCGATGTGGACGGAATCAAGGCATGGTGGTCAGAGGTGACCGAGTCTACAGAGACTGTATCTTAGACAGAACGGCCTTGCAATAACACTTCTTCCACGTACTAGTTTTTGTTGCATTTGAGATCAGATATTGTTGGGTTTGTTCCACTGGTCACATGATCTGTGAATCCGGCTTGCATACCTTAGGTAGCCGTACCATATGCAGCCAACCTGCAGCTATTTTCAACTTGGCCAAACACCGAACTAAAGTCTAAATTTCCCTGAATCGATCGCCTCAGAAGCCAATGGCTCCATCAGGCCACGGCGCCGGCCAAAAAGCGGTGATTGATCGCTTCCTCTCCGGTCTGTCGAATTGGGACCTCGTGTATCTCCGAGACAGAATACGCAACACCACCATCACGCTATCCGGCCTCAACGATCTTCCCCCAGAGCTCGTCTGTCTCATACTCTCACACTTGGACTTTGGCGACTTCCGAGCGTGCAATCTCGTCTCCAAAAGATGGACGTCATGTTGGACGCAGGATGCGGTTCTACGCCGTGCTCTGCGCCAGTTCTTCCCAGGCCTCTCAGAGACGTACCCGACAACGCTCAGCAAGCCGCTCTATTCTTTCGCGCTCGGAAAGCGTGTAAAGTGGCAGCGCCCTCACTGCAAGTACCAATGGATCCCCTGGGACGAAGGTCTGAGCCCCGTATTCACAGAATCGCCTGCCTTGCAAACAGAAACAAAGCGTGTTGATGTGCACTACCCTTTTATGTATGCCATGGAGAAGCTGGCCTGGCAACCTCAGCTGGACCGAGTCATCGTTGATGATCTACGCACCCGAGTAAGACGACGATATCTTCCTCCAGGAGGTGCTCAGTCTGGCATCTACTTTCAGCTCGCTGCAATCAGCAACGAGTTGGTTGTATTGGTGGAAAATACGCAAGGGCATCGCAAGATGTCGGTACACATTTGAACTCATCTGCAGAGACATACAACTAACACTGTCTGCCAGGTTCGTTGCTGATCTTGTCACCAAAGAATGGAAGACTCTTCTTCTTCCTGGCCCATTTGCTACTGCCCACATAGAGCACAGGACATTGGCTGTCGTCACCAAGACGGGACAAATCATGGTCTTCGTGTGGGGAGACAAGACGATACAGCTTGATCTCGCGAATATAAAAACCCATCCGGCCAACTCAGAGCGTTTGTTTGGCGGTGTACCAAAAGTCCTCCCACATCCTACGCAGCACAACGTGGTGTTTGCAGTATGGGCATACTCCCATAAACCATTGAGCGGACGAGCAGAGTACGTAGACGGAGTCTTTGAGGAGACGGTTGAGCTAGATAAACGACTATGCAGCTTCGTCGTGGTCAAGTTTGAGGACGGTCGCGCGGTCTGGCAGGCTACCGAATCAATCGCCAACCCACTGCAGCGGGTCGGAAAGGAGTGTTTCGAGGAGAACTGGCTCGCCTTGAGCTTTTCCTGTCGGAAATCCGACAACTACGGGTCCTTCGTGCTGGGCATCTACCGCTTTCAAGGACTGTCCCAAGCAAAGGCGGAGCTCTGCGGTTGCTGCAAACCGTCCAACGGACAGGGCGACTGGGGAGCGATAACCTTCAACACCCTTAGCCAGACCTTCAAGCATCACGAATACAAGTCAAACCGGCTGGACCTCGTCTGGGACGGCGATACTCAGGATCCGATAATGCTGAAAGGCTACCTGTTGTTTGCCGATGTCCACTTCTGGAACGAGGACCTGTTGCTGGCTGCGACAATCACGACTGATGAGAACGTCAAGCTTCACATGCAGACGATTCACCCTCTTGGATATCGCACAAGCCCCTCCCCGTGCTGGACGCCGATCCGTCTTCGAGCGTTTCGTGAAGCCGAGAGAACCCAGGTCTTCCAGGATGACGACTTTATCATTGTGCCGACCCTGGGCGGTGTTTCGGTTTTTGAACCGTGCGAGTCACCTTGTCCGCCAGCGACTCTGCCCATCTACGATTCATCGCCTCTAATTCCAACGACTCCTGCGCGTCGACATTCAGAGTGGTGGCAGTCGACAACTTTGATCGAGATACAGCACCGCCCAAAGTCGCCCCCATCTCGTTGGACTGTAGAGATGATTCGTGCCGGAATAATGCGTTGAGAATGAAAACAACATGCCATTGTATCTTTCAGAGTTTACATTGTCGGCGGGAGTCACTGAGATGGTCACTCATGAACGAAGATTGCCTGTGTGACCCCCACCCTGTTCCGGCATCGGAGGCGGGTCCGTGGCGTAGGCCGAGGCAGGGCCCCATGACGTGGGGATCGCGATGCAAAAGTACCACCTGACGTGATTGCGGTTGGCTGCGGCAGTGAAACCTCTCACAAGGACGCCCTCTCTCTACCTTTTCTCTCCGACATGTCCACAACCTGACATCGACTCCCATCATTATGCCACCTCCAGCCTCCGACGAGGAGCCCATCGCCGTCGCGCGTCCTCTCGACTCGGATCAGGTCTCAACCCGCAGCTCCAGTTACGCCTCCGACAATGACTCCGAACTAGACGGAACCGCTCGCCAGCGACGGCGGCGAGCCACGCAGGCTATCCGGCTGATATCCTTCATCTCGGCCAACATATGCGCGCTCTGCAGCGGCTCTATCGTCGTCTTTTCCCTCTACGCCCCGCTCTTCCAGTCGCGTCTGCACTACACTCAGTTCCAGGTCAACGCCGTCGCAATCGCCGGCTCTGTCGCGCTGTACCTCCCCATCTCGATCGTCGGATACATCTGCGACCGCGTTGGGCTTCCGCCGCTTGCCCTCGCAGGAGGATTTCTCTTTGGCGGAGGCTATGGCGTCGCTGCGGCCGTCTACAGGAAGCTGGATCTTCAGTACCACGGCCACGGCGGACACCACTCGGAGAATGACTGGTCGCTCCCGCTCATGATGTTTGCCTTTGTCTGCATCGGCGTCGGCACCTGTTGTCTCTACATGGCAGCTGTATCGTCTTGCGCAAAGAACTTTGGCAAGGGCCGATACCGCGGTCTGGCGCTCGCCACGCCCATCACGGCATTTGGGTTGAGCCCCATGTGGTTGAGCCAGGCAGGCAGCCGTCTCTTCACTGAAACGCGACCGGATGGCTCCAAGGGAGACTTGGATGTGTTTCACTTCTTCGTCTTCCTTGCCGTCCTGCTCTTCGCCATGGGCATCCTGGGTACCTTTACGCTGCGGGTGGTGGATGAGGAGGACCTCATTGATGAGGCCATCGAGGAGCTGGAGCAGAGTGGTTTGCTGGACGGAAGCCAGCTGCTCGGCCGGCCCGAGCGGAGCTACGGCGCTGTGGGCACGTCGGCGGGTGATTTGGAAAACTCATCGCTGCTCGACCCGTCCAAGGACGACGCCAAGAGGAAGAAGACCTGGGTTCTCAACGCCGAGACGCGACAGTTTCTCGCTGATCGAACCATGTGGCCGTTTGCCCTCGCCTTTCTCTTCATAGTTGGCCCAGGCGAGGCTTTCATCAACAATCTCGGAACCATCATTGGCACTCTAACGCCGCCCATGTCGGAGGGTCTGAGACACCACACCTCGGCGGCCACGCATGTCTCCATCTTTGGCGTCACCAACACACTGTCTCGCATCTTCATCGGCACCTTGACCGACCTGCTGGCCCCTTCGCCGCAGACGCAGCATGTCCAGACGACGCAGGCTCGCTCTGCGATAAGCAGTCGCTTCGCCGTCTCCCGCGTCGCGTTCATGGCCTTTTTCGCCACCTTGCTGTCGCTGGGCCTGCTCATTCTGGCGTCGGGACTGGTGCAGAACCACGCCGAGCGCTTCTGGTTGGTATCAGGCCTTGTCGGCGCTGGCTACGGCGCCATCTTCAGTCTCACGCCTCTCATGGTGACAATCATCTGGGGCGTCGAGAACTTCGCCACCAACTATGGCATCATTGGCATGCTGCCCGCCCTCGGCTCGACATTTTGGGGCCTTGTGTACTCTGCCATATACCAGGAGGGCGCCAACAACTCAAAGGATGCGCCGCCGGGGGATGGGGAAAGGGGCGATCTCTTCTGCTACGGAAAACAGTGCTATGCTGCGACGTACTGGGCAGAGACCGTGACGGTTTGGATTGCAGTTGGCTTGCTGCTCTGGGCCTGGAAGGGTAGAGGCGGATGGTCACAGCGTGGAATCGTTATTTAGGCATTGTCGGGGCGTTACGGATAGACAGCATACGTGTCCAGCATGGCCAATTGGGTATCGGTTTGTACTACAGCGTTTGCTTTCTCGATAGCAGATTTTGTCATTTGTCATGGCCTGAAGGTCCATGGCATAGTCGTGAGGTTGAACGCTGGTCGCTGTGTTAGTCAAGTCGAGCAACTCGGATAGAGCGAGACTTGCCTGAAACGCGTGCATCGCTGGAGGGGCCAGACCCAAGTCGCTTTTGTGATCTTGACGGTCTTGACGCCCATGCCAGTGATGGCAAGGTACTCATCGGGTGCGGAGATTCTGTAGGCCATGTTGACGGTGTGTAGTAGCGTGTGTTGGGCTGTAAGTGCAAGTGTGTCGCTATCAGTTAGTGCCGACCGTGAAGAATCGACGGGGTATCAGGTAGTTAACGAAAGATCAGATGTTGTCTGTAGGTCCTTGGAATCGAAGATATCGCTGGATGATTATGGTATGAAGGCAAACGAACGAAGGAGGCGGACATTGGGACTCTTATATGCTTCAAGTTTCAGGGTCATACCACCCGACTAAGTGGAAGAGGCATGCAGGGCGAGACCCAAGCTGCAAGCTCCAAGGCTGACCAGGCTGGGCTGTCTTGCGGTTTGTGCCTCGCATGCATGCCTAACCAATCTACCTATGAAAATGGCGTTGTTGGTTGTGGTGGCGGAGTTGCAACAGCTGGAGCCACTTGCCGATAGTTTCTGCGTGCGGCTGAGTGCTTCCAGAAGGTTTCCATGCGCAAGGTCCCGTGACACAGATTAAGTCTAGGCAGGCATTGGATGACTAGGTAATTCGTTCTCGTGACTTGCTACTTTGAACTTGATGGGATGTTTGACGCTTATCCCTGGAATAGAGTCTTGATAATGAAGGCCATGTAAGTTGCTAAGACGGGGAGATTGACATG
The DNA here is from genome assembly GCA_021730345.1 of Fusarium cicatricum. Lineage (NCBI taxonomy): Eukaryota > Fungi > Ascomycota > Sordariomycetes > Hypocreales > Nectriaceae > Fusarium > Fusarium cicatricum. The sequence goes on along the minus strand of JAJODA010001052.1, from coordinate 3,557 downwards.
GATTCACGCAGCCAGTCTTGGGTGCGTGAAATTGGCGGGGCATATTAGGGGACCTTTAGTGGAGTAGCCTCTATATTCACCGGTACATCTCTGACAGACTTAGACCGACCGAGAAGGGAACGGTCGGGTTTCTCAATACAACTGAATTCCTTTCACATACTGTCCTATTGTTTAGTGAATAGTAGCACGTTGTCAGTCTGCTTGTAATTACCCATCACCGCTGAAATGTAATCTGCGCCCACCTACCCAAGTTCTCACATTCAGCCCTGGCTAGGCACAGCCCTGTAAGTGGGCTTCAGTTAGCCGGTATCCGAATCAGAACATTCGGTCGTCTAGTTTCGTTAAATGCAGGCATCTCCATGGCAATGTTGGGCTTTCTTGATCATATGTGGGGATAGCAACGCCCGGCTTTAGTGAGACATATACTGTCATGCAGATGGAGGATGCTTTGATCGACAGCAACGACATCACATCACGACTCGGCTGCTTCATCAAACTCTGGTCTGATCACACGGACTACGTGCATACTCTTGCTCGGTCGCTTTGACACTTGATCATTTACAGTCAGATTACCGTGTTCTCTCAGCAAGCCACGTTGGACGCCCTATCAGACACTATCGTGCCAAGCCTCACAGGCGTGGAGATTGCATGACCTTTCATGGCTTCTAACCAACTGCTGCGCCACCTCGGGAAATACTTCGCCAGTAACTCATCAAGGCTACCACTCTGATTCTAGGCCGACATGACAAGGCTGAGTTTTGGAACTGTCATATCTGGTGGGCTGATTTTGAACCAGACCAATATCAATTAACTTCCATTTCTTGTATATGATCGTCAGGCGTCAGGCATTCCGTGATCCTCCAGCATCAAATTCCCTCACAGAACCCCAAGTCTTGGCAAACTGAATCTCGCATCCATCATGTCCAAGCAAACATCACAGAGAGACGTCTTTTCCGACGAGGAGCTGCCTCCTCCGTATATTGAATCGGGTCCTTCTCTCTCATCACAGACGCCAATCACTTCCATCTTCTCGTCGCACCTCAACAGCCTCCCGCTGCGCATCCTTTCAGTACAAGCTGCTCGCACCTCAGCACGAGACCAAAGAGACAGCGAGATCTTGACCCTGTTGGTCCCTCATGTCGAACACTTGCTATCGTCGGTTGCGGCCATGGAGCCGCCTCCTCGGCTCGTGGAGATGACCATGGTACCAGAGGAAGCCGTGGATGAAGGCTGGGTATTCAGCGATCAAGACAGCTCGCGCACTGTCATTCGGGTTCATGAGGATCGCAAACTCCAAGGGGATCAGAAGCAACCAGCCAAACCGGTGAAGAAACCTCAGGAAGAGAAAGCGTTTGATGAATGGGGGAGATGGGAGGACAAGGAGGAAGAGTCAACTCCCTCAGACATTCTCTGGTGGTCTGATGCCGACATGGCGCGTCGACTGGCCAGGTATTTACAGCCAGAACGAGTTGATCGTCAGGTAGTAAGGGCACACGTGGAACAAGCAAAGCAGGAGAAGAAGGCGACGAGATGGGGTTTGTTCAAGAAAGCTGAGCCTTCACCACCGCCAGCTCCAGCTCCAGCTCCAGCTCCTCTGAGGGCGGAAGAAGACCCGGTCTCAATGACGGTCAAGGTAGAAGAGGTCACCTTTCGCCGAGAGAATGAGATGGGTATTTGGGTAGGCAAAACCGGATGGGGGTTGGTTGTTCGAGTCAAGATACGACGGTGATTGTCGTTTTTTTGTCAAGGTCAATCTTCATACCTTTGGTTACTCCATTGTTTTTTTGACAGTGGAGGCTGGCTCTTTGACTGACAAGCAGCAATACGGTCTCAGTCTTGTCTTGGTCTTGAATCAGGGCAAAATCTTTGTTGTAAGGGACTGAAGTGCTTGGTAGGTATTGAGGGGCTAAAGAAGGACAGCCAGAGCTATTGATAGCCATCAAGCACAATGAATCTAGAACAAAGCATTTTCCACAACTTAAAAAACACCACGAGCACCAAAGTCAACCACATCCTCATTTATTTTCAAAAAGTACATGTCCAGGATGAATGGTTGAAGATGGAGAACAAATGAAGCTGACTAACCATGGAAATATTGCAGGGGTACCAGCATCTGGCAACCATGGCAAGGCAGAATCGCCGAGCATCCAAACACTTCACAAACCACTCACTACCTTTGAGCATTTATTCATAGTCTGTGGCTTTTTTCTCAATAGCCTACGTCAAAATGCCTCCAAAAAAGACGTCAACCAAGCGTAAAACGCCTGTCGCTCAAGCAAAAACCAAGACGTCGCAAGCTGCCCCCACGCGAAGTAAGCAAACAAACATTGGCCGCGCTCTCGTTCCTCTCACTAACGGCGTGTTTCTTTAGCTTCTTCAAGAACCACATCAAAAGCCAAAAAGAATGACCTTTCTGGCGATGCGGCCTCGTCGAGCAAGGCAAGCTCAGCTAAACGCAAGACTTCATCTCATGACTTGGCGCAACCCCCCTCCAAAAGGCCCAAGGCCGTAGCCCAGCCACGCGCGACAGCAGCCTCCAAGAGGACCAACAAGACATCAACCAGAGCATCACGGCCTTCATTACCAGCTTCTCTTCTAAATCATCCCCCTTCACAACCCCTTTCAGTCTTTGTCGTAGGTAGCGGCGAGTGCGGTGAACTTGGCCTTGGGCCGAATAAGACAGGGACTGACCGCCCACGTATCAACCACTTTCCTGATCCGAATGACGCCTCCTCAAAGTACGAGGTCGTCCAGCTTTCATGCGGTGGAATGCACACTGTGGCTTTGACGGCAGACAACAAGATCATCACCTGGGGCGTCAATGACAACCATGCCCTCGGGAGAAACACTGACTGGGACGGTGTCCTCAAAGACATTGACGCCGATTCAAGTGACGAACATGACGACGATGAAGAAGAAGAAGAAGAAGAAGAAGATGGGGAGTTGAATCCATACGAGTCTACCCCAACCCCGATCTCGGCCGATGATTTTCCTCCAAACACTCGGTTCGTCCAGGTCGCTGCTGGCGATAGCTGCAGTTTCGCCCTCACCGACACCGGCCTCGTCTACGGCTGGGGGACATTCCGCGTAAGTATCTCCACCCTCTACTCTTGAGCAAATCACTGACTATCAAAGGACGGCTCAGGAAATGAGCAGTTTGGATACGACACCAACGGGGCATTCATTAAATGTCAAAAGACCCCCGTCCTGATCCCCGGCATCCAAAACATGACCCAAATCACCTGCGGCGCAAACCACGTCCTGGCCCTCGAAGCCAACGGCAGAGTATGGGGCTGGGGCTGCCACGAGCAGAACCAGCTCGGCCGTCGCCTCTTTGGGCGTCACGCCGAGCACCTCCGGCCGCGTCTGGTCGAAGTCTGCCGTGGCAAGGCAAAGTACATCGCCTCGGGGTCGTATCACGCCTTCGCCATCGACCGCAACGACAATGTCTGGGCGTGGGGCCTGAACAGCTTCGGCGAGGCAGGCTATGCAAAGGACGCCGGTGGCGACTCGGCTCTGCTGCCGTACCCGATCAAGATATCCGGCCTGTGCGGCAG
>JAJODA010001051.1:0-39885 GCA_021730345.1 Fusarium cicatricum | reverse complement strand
GTATTGGCGCACATCACTTTGGCATGACATAGCATGGTGTTCGGCAGCGGTACGGCCGCCTAATCAACATTCGTATACTCATCCTTGGCAAGACACGCTTCTATCGTGGATACGCTCTATAAACTCCGCTAGTGATGCCCCATGCATAATCGCTCACAGCCCATTGTCCGCCTTGAACTTGTCCCAGCTCTCGTTGAGGGTGCTAAACACCAGCCCAGCAATCAACCTCACCTCGGTACTCGCGTCTTGGGGGAGCTGCAAACGTTAGAAAGAGTCTCTTGGAGGATAAACGATGCTTACCTTGTCTGGATGAGTCTTTGCAATCGCCTTCATGTACGAGATCTTGACCTTGTTCGCCATCACCAGCTCGTGCAGGCCCACCTTCTTCCACCCGCTGTTCTCCCAGAGCACCGAGTCGAGACTAGCCAGCAGAGCTCGGAGGTTGTCCCTTTTTCCGTCGCGCCAGGCAGCGACCTTGGCGTCGACCTTTTCCGAGAGGACAAACTTCTCATCGTCTTCCTTTGCCGCAGCGGCGTTGGCCTCGCGCAGACGGGTCACGGCCTCGGAGCTCTTCTGAGGCGCAAGACTAGACGTTGCTGAAGGTCGCGGTCGAGGTTTGGCTGCGGCTGGCTTTGGCGTTGCCTTGGGCTTGGGCACAAGTGCATTTTGGCATCGCTGGCGACCCTTGATGGCGTTGGGTCCGCCGACTCCGGCTTCCACGCACATCTTCCAGACCGCAAGGGCATCGGCCCATTTCTCCATCTGTTCGAGAGCCTCGGCTTTCCGGCTCAAGGCCTTACCGTAGAGGTCCTTCATGTCTCGGTTCTCGTCTGCTCCGCTCTCGTTCTTCACCGCGATGCTTTCTCCTTGTCCATTTCCAGGTCCAATGAGCTTCAATGCGCTGTCAGCATCATCAACAGCCTGCTTCGGCTCTCCGGTCTTGAGAGCAGTCAAGGCACGATTGGTGAGGAGAAGAATGGCAAGCGGGTGTGTTGGGGGGACAGCCAACAGCGAGGAAGAGTATGATGAGTGAGCAGCTGCATAGTCGCCGCGCTTGAAGTGGGCTGTACCTTGGAGACGATGCTGTGTTGAGGTCTGTAGGGCGACAGGGCTGATGGATGGGATTTCGCGAGCCGGTCGGGGTGAAGGCCTTGAGACTGGAGGTGATGATCGCTTGGCCTGCGGAGTAGGTCGCGGAGAGGGCTGTGCCGGTCTTGAAGGGAGAGACTGTGAAGGCTTGAATCCCTGAGAGTTGAAGAGCAGATCTGGTTCCGGTTCGGCGGGCCTAGAGGCCGACGCTAACGAAGCCGCAGGTGAAGCAGCCTTCTTCCTCCTATTAGGACTGCTGTAGGACGAGAAGCTATCATCGTCAGCTGCCAGTCGGTTGAGCCTCGACTTGGAATCAAAGGGTGCAGCCGATGGCGCCTGTTGCTGCCATCGAGGAGCAGAGCTGGCACGGTTACCGCCAGCTTGCGCAGGAGACTGTCCCCTCGAAGTAGGCTGCGAAGAAGTCCTCTGCTCAACAGGCCGGCTGTTGGTTCTACGGGGCTGCGGGCGACCACCAGCATCGAGAGCGAGCGCTTCGTCTGTGGCATCCGCACGACCTTTGCCTGGTCCTTGTGCTCTGGCCTGTTGAGCGTCCCGCATCCACTTAGGCTGGCTTGGGTCGCCATCTTGCTGAAGGTCCGCAACTGCCTGCTGCATCTTCTTTTGACCAGTCTTCCAAAGCGAGTTGGCCGTCTTGAACAGGGTGTTACCCACGGCAGCCGCTGTCTTTGCCAAGTCCTGCTCGCCCCTTGCCGGTGACCTGTCCTCGCTCCTCGGAGCCCTGCTCGCGGTCCTGCTTGAATTGGCCGAGGAGCTTTTGCCTTGCGCTTGTTCCTTGGATTTGCGGTGCGCCTCGTCCAAAAGCCAGTTAACTGCAGCTTGGGCGTTGTATCCAGAACCGCTCTCAACCAAGGCGCGCTGGGCGTCTTCTGCAGAGAAGCCATAGTCCACCAGTTGCGCTACAGCCCTGTCGAAGGGATCCTTGTTCACGCGAGGCTGGCGTTCGACGTACTGCTCTCGTGCTCTCGGAGCCTGCTCTTCAGCTGAGCTTGAGTCATCGTCCTCGATGGGCTTCCCAGGCTCGGGTGTGGGCCGGGTTGCCTCTTGCTTGCGGCGCACTTCATCTACAGGCCGACCCAGGTCTCCAAGAAAGTCGTCATCATCGGTCTGCTGGGTAGGCGCTGCGGCAGGGGCTGTCTTCATTTCGCTCAGACCAAAGGGATCATCGTCCTCTACGCCAAAACCACCATTCGAACTCGTTCCGGTTGTAGATTTCCATGCGTTTGGATCGCTCAGATTTATGGGTGCTGCATTCGCAGGTGTCGATCGTTGCGAGGCAGACGGAGGGGGATAGTAGCTCGAGTTGTCGACTTTGGTGTCCTTGTTGAACGCAGCAAATAGATCGTTATCGTCGTTCGCGGGTGTACTTGAAGATGCCGGCGGTTGTAGCGCGGGGCTCGTCGATGCAGCCCGATTTCCAAGTGCGTCCCAGAACTGTCCATTGCCGAACTGAGCCTCCTGTTGCTTCCTCCTCTCCTCCTCCTTCTTACGCTTCTCGGCCTCCAGCTGCGCCTGTCGCTCTGCGAGTGTCAAATTCTGCTTCGCCTTGGCTGGCCCAAAGTTCATCAGATTGCTGAAGCTGTCCTGTGATGGCTTCGCAGGTGCTGGCCTAGGGGCGACCGAGCCCGACCCCTGCGCGGACAGAGGCGTGTTGCGTCCTGAGCCCAGCGGGGATGGTATAGGTCGCATGGGGGCAAAGGCCGAGTTCATGATGGGCGGCTTCGGCTGGCCGCCCGTGGGCTTGGAGGACCAATCGAGGCCCGAGAGGTCGTCCATGTTCGAAGGATGCGTAGGTTATCGAAAGTCGTCGATCATATCAAGGTCAACGTGTGTTGTCGCAACAGGAGCGCTCGTGAGGTGGACGACCCTGGCCCAGGGGCCGCATTCGGATGTGGGGCTTGTGTGGCTGTGTTCTAGATGTGGCTCAACATCACATGATTATACTGGCGAAGACCATGCAAAGAGAAGTCATATTTTTGGAGTCGTATAGAATCATGATTGTAACAAAACAGATGCCGTTGTTATGCTTGAAACTTGAAATCTGAATGTCTCGGTTGATGCGTGGCTGCGTCAACAAACTCAGACACGGAACCCGGAGGCTTGAACAACACCAAGGCGGACCAGGGAAATGTTAAATCACAGAGGCGAAATACCTCAATTTCGAGACTGGTAAGTGAGACACGGGATAAATCATTAGACAAGCAAACTACACGCTTGAGTCATTTCGGACCATTAGGCCCCGTTCCTCTACAAAGTCACAATCTGCGCAATTTCCCTCTTACTGTCGGCTGCAAATACCACCAAGTCAGGTATCACGCACATTGTAGACGGATATCTTCCCATAGGCCCGTACGGCTGACTTAATCAGAACTAGGATGCCTGGTGGTATCATTATCAAAGCGCAGAGGATCACACATATTAATCGTCCAGAGCGTCTCTGGGGACTCCAGCCAACGACCACCCAGCACTGATCAGCAGGATCCCTCTCATTTAATCTAACAACCAACCGCGTTCTAGGATGTAAACGTTAATATATGGTGCGTGTCAGCTTCAATAATTGTGCGACAGATTGATCGGGGGACAAAGCAGATGCGGCCCAACACTGGCCACCATCGCTGCTTGGCCGTGTATCCATGCTGGCAAGCAGCAACGTCTTAGCAGCAAAACCAACACAAACACGGGCCTGCGAAAGTTCTAGACTCATGGATTTCGATAGCCGTAGCACGAATACGCAGGATCGAGAGATGTAAGCCATAGAGAAACGTGGTCCTCATTGTGTCCGTGCCACCCGGAGCGAGTGCTGTGGTTGCTTATAAAAGCTTTGATATAGGAAGAATGGGGTATTCAATATGTATCTGCATGCGGAATTGCAATGTTGGAAGTATATTGCTTTCTTGCGGCCTCTCAAGCGGAATGTTCGGGGCACTTAGTAAATGCCAAGGGGTGTTGGTACAAAATGCCTCAGAGTGTCAAGTGTGTTGCGACAGATCAAGGTTACTGTTACTAACATCTTCAAGGACAAAAGTAATCGTGGAATTTCTAAAGCTACGCACCAACACGAAAGCCAAGTATCGAAGGATGCAAGTTCTCGTATCGTGTCTTTACATAGAAACTCCAACATGGATCTCCCATATCCCCAGACTGCAGTCCAACCGCCACCAACGCCACGTGCAGGGGAGCTGTGCTAGCAGTGAGACGATGGCGACCTGTGATTGGCTTCAACAGGATATGAAACTCGTTTCAGACACATTTCGGCGGCTTCTATTATGCACTTGGGCTGCCTCGACTGCCCCTGGGGACGGGATTTTGAAAATTCCCCAAGTTTGGGATGGGATAGTTGAAACCTTTGCGGAACAAATACGACGAGAAACGGACAGATGAGGATGGACAGCCAAGCCCTGAAGATCATGCTCATCACTTCTCAACTGGCAGGGAGTTACGTTGCCACTGGACCTGGGACCCCCTTCGTTACCATCCCTTGAACAGTCGGACCCTTGCTTGGGCTGTCAAAAGACTGTCTCCAGCCACCCGCAAACCCGCAGTCTCACTCCATGTGCCAATTAATCGGAAACAGCGTCATAGAGGGTCTGCCACGAAGCTGCTCGGCCCATATGACGATGGAAGACCGGAAGACGGCAAGCGTCTCTAGACTTGCCTAGACTGTCGTGCGAAGGGGCTTTGCAGTTCTACAGTACCTTGGCTAGTAGCTCCAGCTGAGAAGCCTCATCGCTCTGCAAGCAGCTGCGGTGTTTGTCCCGCACGTGGTAGATCTGCACGACCAAAAGAGACAGAGGGAATCCAATCAATATTATGAGTACTCAACCTGACGTAGTCAACAGCGAGATTCCTCGCAACCACTGAAGATCCCGCAGATTCCAATCTCGTGAGTCGCGCAACCGCCGTGATTGACAGGAGAAGTGCTGGAAGCCCAGACCTTTTGGCGCCCTCTGCGAAACGTCTTGCCCCTGCAATACTACACAATGAGCAATAAGGAGCTCTGCGCTCGGTATCCCTGCCGAGACGCCCCCGGCAACACTCCGCTCCGGTGCTAACATTTTATCCTGGACCTGGAGATCTCGGCAGGTCGGATCAATGAGCTCCATTCGCCAGCCAGGTGCATGGTACCTGCAGCTATCACATCCCTCGCATGGACCGCATGGTATTCGCGACCTCCTATTGCCTCCTTTTGGGAACCTGCCACCTAGGTCAAGATCGTCAGTTGGCCCCGACATATGTTGGTGCGGTCTCACACTCGTCGATGGACACACGAGCACTTTAACACCCCTGTAGCATGACCCTTGGGCCTGTTGCAATCTCGTCTGCGACGCGGCAATGGCCCCCAGAATGGCTCTGACTGCCCGACTTTATCGCCAAGATCTACCATGGCCCACCTCTCAAATCCCCGTACCTTGGGCTCACCCTTCCCTTTCCCCATCTTCTTCGTTTCTCTCTTCCATTCCTTCGTTTCGTCTTTGTGCCGTCTATCCTCTCTTTACAGCCCAGGCCGGCTCGAATCTGCTTTACTCTTTATCTATATCGTCTTCAACGACACCGCACTTGCACTCCCTTTTCGGTGTTTGAACATCTCAACTACACTCCTTGAAACCTGACCGGTTGAGCACTTTCTTTTCTATCAACTGAGAGTCGACAGACTTGAAGCTTTCGTCGTAAAAGACCTACTATCTCGAGACTCCCAGAGACATCAACTTACAGCACTCTTTTTGCACCACAAACACTGCACGACCGTATCTCGGAGGACCGCATCCGTCTCACAACCGCCTTTCATCTGCAATTTAACGTTTTTCGGCGCTTCCGACCCGTTGTGCACACCGTTTAGCGTGCCGTTGCAAAGAGCGGTAGGCTGATATTGGCTTTAACGGCTATTCCAACTTCATCAAAAGGTGTTGATACGAGCTATCGCGGGCAACAAATCTTTGACGAGATTTACTGCTCATTTTATTCTCAACTACGACAATTCCGTTCGATTGTCTTTAACTGCTGTCAAACCTTCCCAAGGCGTCGACCGTTTGATACTGAGACACCTCGACCGACCGTACGGCATTGGAACCGAAAGCGGCGCCATTGAACAAAGCATTCTTTGATTCGAACTGAACACACGGTAAGCAGCCGACCACCCACTCTACACGTCCCCGTGACGCGATCCAGAAGCGTGGCAGTGCCTTTAACGCTGGGTCTTTACCACGCGTTGGAATCTTGAGTCTCAGATCCTCAGCGGGGCTGGCAGGACTCTTGAAGAGTGCGCAACCATCCAAAGCAATAAAGGCATCCCCAGCCATTGCAGCTTTTGATTCAATATTTCCTTTTCTGAACTTTTTTCTGCTTCAGATTGAATCAATATTTGTTGCAAGCAAGAAGGAGAGCAAGGAATCTCCTTCACGGCTTGGTTGCGCACCCACAAAGATCCAGCGACGGTGAGCCCACTTACACTTACACGTTGCCCCCTCACTTCAAGTTTTTCCCCTTCTTGTCTTTGCAGTAACTCCGACTTGATGCTACTTGAACTGCATGAACTTTCGAGTTCAACTTCGTTTGCTTCTTGGACCCATCCTAACGCTTAGGCCTTATGCGTTGGCAACGGCTATGCGCAGTGGCTAGCCGTTGCCAGCTGGTCATCCGTCCAAGCCCACTCCTTCCGTTTGATGCTTCATCCTTGACCGCACTTGCCGTTTCTATTTTCGGACTTTGAGTGTTGTGCCTTCCTTCTCTAGCTCTACCTTTCGTTCATCGTTCATCACCGCGCTTTTTTATCATTGCATCGCCTTCATCCTTCATCTCTAACATCAACGCTCTTTTAGACAGCTTGTCGCGTCGTCCATTCCTTCAATCCTTCGTTTCCACGCGGAAGGTGACTTTGAACCCTGACAAATATCGTCAACATGATGCTCAAATCCGTCGTTGCCGTCTCCGCGGGCCTCATCGGCAGCGCCCATGCCTTCTGGCGCATGGAGTGCCCTGGCCGCGTAGGACTCGCGCGACTTGACCCCATCGTTGACCCGGGCAAGATCTCGAAGCACGTTCACTCAATCCATGGATCCTCAGGTAAGCGCCAAACTCGCGAAAGCCTATCCCTGCAACGCAAGCACCGACGGGTGGCGCTTGAGGCGCGCATCAGGAGCTGAGCTCGTGGAAACCGTCAATTGATATGCAGAGCTAACGTATGCGCAGGCTTCTCCGACAGTTCAAACACTGAGCAGCTTCTCGGTGGCGATTGTACCTCGTGCCGAGTCACCCAAGACAAGTCCTCCTACTGGCATCCTGCCCTGTACTTCAAGGATGGCGATTCTGGAGAGTTTGAGATGGTCCCACAGGTGGGCGGTATGCTGGCGTAAGTGCTCCCCTTGCGCGCTCTTATGTCGCCGTATAGGCATATCGACAACCCGAAATCACTCTGCCAAGGTTCCCAAGACATCCTGGCTAACATCAATAAGCTACTACCTACTTGTTGGCGACAACGTGACCGCCTTTCCTCCCGACTTCAGAATGTTGTCAGGTACAAACACGAAGAGAACCTACATAGCGGGTGATCCGAGCAAGCCTGACCCAGAGAAGTCTATGTGGCATTCCCTTGGTCAGACCGATCAGGACACGCTCGCTGAACGCGGGCTCGGCTTCAACTGCTTGAACTACGACAAGGCCCCCGAGGGCACACTCTACCGCCACTACATGCCTGAGAAGAAATATCTCGATGCCAACTGCAAGAGCGGTCTTCGCCTGGAGCTCATGTTTCCTTCCTGCTGGAAAGGAGGCGACGCGGTAGACAGCCACAATCACAAGGATCACGTTGCGTTCCCCGATCTCGTTAACACAGGAACCTGTCCCGACGGCTTCCCTGTTCGCCTGCCAAGTCTGATGTACGAGGTCATTTGGGACACCAATGCTTTCGCTGACCGCAATGGCCAATTTATGCTGTCTAACGGAGATACGACTGGTAAGTTGGACTGTTCCCTCATGACACAACGACTCTAATCTCCAAATAGGTTATGGCTACCATGGAGACTTCATCATGGGCTGGGAGGAAGAGTTCCTTCAAGATGCCATCGAGACTTGTACCAGTGACACTGGAAGAATTGAGGACTGCCCTCTGTTCGACGTTATCAGCGAGAGCGAGGCCACTTCTTGCGAGATGAATCTTCCTAAAGCTTTGGCCGAGGAAGACGTTCTGGGTCCTTGCAAACAGCTGCCCGGCGGTGACGAAGCCACTTATGGAGATGGCTCGGACGACGGTGCTAGCCAGAAGCCAGAGCCGACTGATGATGCTCCCGTGCCCACTCTGAGCTACCATGCCGGCGAAAGACCCAAGAACTCTGCTTCACCACTCCCCGGACAGGTCTTTAAGGTGAAGACGGCCTACGAGGCCCCAGCTCCTAAACCTACCGCGGAGAAGCCAACCCCGGAGTTTGTCATTCCACCTTCTGCTCCTTCTTCGTCATCCACCTCTGCTTCAGAGTCCATGATCGTTCAGGACGTTCCGAGCATCCAGGGCGCGGGTGGAAGTGTTGGCGCTGCATTCGTCGAGCCTTCAATCGAGCAGGCACCCGCGTCTATCCCCACATCTGCCCCTTCGTCTGCGCCCAACTCCGCTCCCGCGACAACCCTAGCCCCTGAAGTCGTGGCGCCGACTGACACTAAGAGCTACTGGAGCACTGAGTATGTCACCAACGGTAATCTTGTCAGCAAGATTCTCTGGGAAGAGAAACTCGTATACGTGACCGAGCTGAAGGAAGAAACGGTTGTTGTCACGGCCACATCAACAGTTGTCCATGGCGCTCCCACGCCGAGGCGGAGACGACGTGGTGCTCATGCTCACGCTCACCTTCATGGACATGGACACCGCCATATCTAACAATATGAAAAAAGTACAGTAAATGAAGAGAAAAAGAACAAGAAAAAAAAGGAACTTGATTGATATGCCGTATCATTTCTCCGGGCCGGTTCCGGGGACGCGAGTAGCATGCATGGTTGGAAGAGCATTTGGCTGCAAAGGTCTTTTTCTTCATAGGACAACGATGATTACCCAGGTCTTTGGGAACATGTGGACTGAAGGAAAAGCTACGCAGATACAGATATCGGAACGACGAATGAATTAAAAAAATATCAGAAGGCAGCCTGGTGCTGTAGAACAAAACTCCTTGGTGACATGCCATTGGTTATTACCACGAGGAGCATGATACTCCGAACTTACCACTTATCCAGTACTCTTACTCGGCGTTCAACTTGAATCAACTTCCTCATGTCTAGGTCGACATGAAACTGACTATTAACGAGATGACGATTTCATGGAGGTCAATACCGTCTATTTCAACGAGGGCTCTCACAGCTCATCTCGCGATGTCTCGGCGCTGGCCTCGTGGTTGGAGGCTGTTGGAATGGATCACGCCTAGCAACGCATTCCTCATGATATTGAACTGAGACTCTCGAAATAACCTCACCACTTTTTGGACTGACAAAATGGTTCCGAGATGAAAGTGGGCGGGCTCCCAGGTTTCTCCTTTTGTCTGGCGTCCGCCATCTTTTTACGTTGCCCTCCTCGCCGAGTCATCGTCTCTTGAACCCGGGAACGTAAGCCTATACAGAGCTCTGCTGAGTGTTGAAGACTTTTGAAACTCGGCTGCAGCGGATGTCATGGCCATGAACTACTCTTCACTTTCCAGCAGAGCTGCATCCCGTACTGGTGGTCTCGGCCTAGGATGGATCCTCGCCCTCTCTATCGGTGGCGCAATTCTCCTTTTTGCAGCCATCGGCTTTCTTCTCACCTGGCGCATCAAGTCCCGGGCAAGAAAGAGTTCGACAACGGTGTACCAAGTCTCCGACAATAGCGACGACCACCGACGCTCGATCTTTACGAAGCGACTTGTCAAGCGCAAACGTGCAATGCCCAGGTCCGCTACTCGGCTCTCCCTGTCGCTGCCGCCCGTGCTGCCACCTCTTCCGACGTATAACAGCTTCACCTTCTTCAGTGGTGGTGGGAAGAAAGGCCGATCGAATAGCTGGGTTGAAGAAGATACGTTTCATGGACCCAAGATGAACAAGAGCATTCGCGACAGTCTTTTCAGCAGAGATAGTTGGCTGGGAAGGGCGCCTACGCTGCCGAGTCTCATGGTTGATGAAGATGCGGAAAAGGGGCAGGCGAATGAACAACTCGACCAGGCGGTCCAAGTACCCCAACGGCCATGCTTTGAACCACGTAAGACGGCTCCGGAACTGCCGACCCAAAAGGATGAGATTCAGACAAGCCCTGTGCGAGCGCCTGCACAAGCCTACATCAAGCCCTGGGTGACAGACACAGACCTTCGGGATATCTTGCGATCTACAGAGCAGCGACTTCGAAATGGGTCAGCCACTCCGACTCCTCGCGTCTCGCCGAGGAAGAACTCGCCTCAGAAAAGAACTCCTCAAAAGATACCCGCTCAAAAGGGCACGCCTACTAAGGGCACACCTGTCAAGACGCCTCATAGCCAGAAGACAGCATCCTCCCAGGACTCGACGAATACCACCGGAACGGTGCGCATCACGCGGATTGCACCGAGTCCTAGCAAGAAGGCTACCATTCAAGCGACTCCAATGACTGGGCATCGGCGTAACATGTCCATCACCTCTATCGGGAGTGCTGCCAACAGCCTGATAGCCGAAGCAACACAGGAGCTCGTGCTACCGGGAGGACTCTCAAGCCCTAGCCGTCTGAAAGGACGTCAGTGGGAGGCCCAGGAGAACAAAAGCCCTCAGAAGAAGACGGTTGAGCAGCTGAGTCTGGAGAGGAGACAGTCGGATGAAAGTAATGCGTCAAGCTCCCTGTCGACATTGTACAGTGCCAATGATCCAGAGGAGAAAGAACAGCCGGATCCGTTCGTGGAAAAGAAGACCTCCGGGGGATCGAACTCGGAGAACAGATCATCTCTGTTTGGGCCGCGTTCCTTGAGAAGCCGAACGAGGACGTTGAGCATCTCGATCCCGCGCCAGCAGACGGTGTTCAACGCACCAGAGCAACTGCGGCCATCATCTGTGAGCACACAGGCTGTTGGCGGACCACCGCTGTCCATAATGCTGCAGCCACCTACCGATTACTTCCAGCGCAACAGCAGCTTCCATGCACGCGATCGAGAGGGAATTGCTCTGGCGTTCCCTGTCACTACCTCCATGACGAGTATCATAACGCCTTCTACTGGGACCGACGACAGCACCATGACCCTGGACGACCGGAGGGGCGAGAGTCCCAAGCCCATAATCCCTGAGCGGGTCCGGCCACGGCCACAGCCGCTGGATAGGAACAGCCTTGGAACGGTTCCGCCGACGAGTCCGTCAACAATGGCCTCGTCGCCTTTCGATGAACAGGATATGCTCTCTCTATTAATGGGCACTGCACCCCCCAGAAGAGCGTTGCCTGAACCGCCGAGGCATATCGCCCACGTCGACAGGATTGCCATGCCAATTCCGCTCTCTCCACGACCTAGGCGAGACTTGTCGCAGCAGCTCCGGGAGATATCCGCAGGGAGCTCCATCTACGACGAGGAGTCGATGGTGGAGGACTCCAGCCCGGGCGCCATCTCCACGGGATCGCCCCTTCGTCGTCCCCTGTCCCGACCACTGGGGGATCCCCCGACTATACCGCCGCCGACAATGACCAGCGTGGGATCTCTTGGAAACTCGATTCTGGAGCTGAGGCGGATGAATAGCATGATCAGCTCCTTTAGCAACACATCCGTGGCGTCATCCTACAACGAGCCTGATTCGCCGACTCTGCCTATCTTGGGCGGCAACGTCTCACGAGCGAGGAGCAACTCCAACTCTGTGATGAGCACTTCTGGCCGTCAAAACTACCTCAACCTCGGAAGCCCCAAGAAGAACGCAACTGGACCGGTCTCAACCCCTGTGTCTATGCGTCCACTTCCGCCCAGCCGTAGTAGCCGTAGCACCCTGGGTGTTGAGATCCGCGAGGATGATATTGCAGACGGCAAGGAGAACCAGGGACCTGATTCAAAGCTGCCGCGCCTGGACACGGCCAGCGGTCTGCGTGAGACGCGTCGCAGTGCAAACCTTGGTCGTGATACGCGGGATTCATTGCATAGGGCAACGAGCAAGACTAGGCTTGGGACTGTGAGCGAACTTATCGCCGATAGCAAGCGTGAAGCCAAGAGGCAGAGCGCCGAGAGCTTGGGCTTGTATGACAAGGACGGGTTCCTGAAGAACTCGCCGGACGTGTCTGGAAGGGAGGCCAAGGGACGATGCCTACGAATGTAACGCTCTCTCATCTTTGTTTCAAAGGTTTGTAATGCCTGTTTTTCTTTTTCTTTGTCACTGATTTCTAGCTCGTCGAGAGGAACGGAAATGACCCGTCATGTACGCCCACTTCATGTATCTAGATTGGGATTCTTGGATCTGTGTATTTGTGAAGGTCAGATGGAGGGGGTTGAGTAGCAGCTTGATGGAATTGGATTGGAACTGACCTGTAGGTAGGAGCTCGATGGATATATACCCTTCGGACGTAATCTTAATAAAAGAACAATAGTAGTTATAGTAATAACATGACTCTTGGATTGTGATGTATGTCCTTTTAGGCCTGGCTGGATCCGTTGAACTCCTTGTTAATCCTTTTATCCTTTTCTTACCAAAACGCCCGTGCTCCTGTGATCCTCGTTCTATCACCGTCTTATTCTCCCATCCGAGGCCGCTTGCTCTCAGAATCTTCAGCTGGTCGATTCTCGGCTGCATTGCCTCCTTCGACCTCATCACGAGCCCGTACTCTACCCGCACCTTGACCCAGCTCCTGTTCAGCCTGGGCGCCCTGGCCGATGTCGTTCCCGGCCTCGTCAAAGTGCTCGTGCACATTATCTGATGTAATCCATCCACCGCTGCCGGGCATCGGAGGTGGCAGACCTCCTTCACTCGCGATGCCAGTGAAGCCCTCGCTGGCCGCTTGACCCTGACCAACCCAGTTTCCATCGTCGTCAAAGTATTCGTTCACATTGTCGGCCGTGATCCATCCGCCGCTACCAGGCATTGGGGGAGGTAGACTGCCATCGGTCGCGCCTCTCATGACACCAGTGAAGCCCTCAATGGCCTCGTGCTCGTTGCTTCCCTCGAAAACAATGCGGTCGTACTCGTCCTCGTCATCCTCGTCGTCATCGTTGGGATCGGGGTGTAGGTCAGAGCAGCTAGCCATAGCCTCGTATAATTGCTTCGCGGCGCTCTGCTCGGAGTCTGTCTGGGGAGGAATGATGGTGAGCTCGATAGTGTTGAAGTCATCGTCGTTATCACCACCGTCGGAGAACTCGAGCTGCATCCATACTGCCTGGGCGCGATAAGCGTCTGTTTCGGGGCCGATCTGCTTCACGGCATGGATGGATATCGAAGGGTAGGGAATAGACACTCCGGCTTCGACTTTAGGGCCGAAGATGGTCAAGGTTCTATAACAGATTAGCGAGCTGATAACCCAGGGTAGCATGGGCAGCAGACTTACTCGGAGTTTACAAAGACATCTACGCTCTGCTCAACGAGCTCCTCGACATCACCATTAATGCTGTCGCCCTCGGGAGCACTCGGCTTCTGGCTCGAGTCGGCCGGGAAGAGAGCTAGAGTTCCGCATTGCGCCTTGGGGATCCAAGCTTTTGCGCCCTCGACGTGGTAGTGTAGGACAGGCTTTCCGCCGATGAATGACTCGGGAGTCTGCGACTGATACTCGGATAGAGGCGTAAAGTCGCCAGTAGAAGGAGGCGTGCGAATTGTTGTAGGCAACATGGTAAATTGCTCGAGGTTGTGCTTTGTTTGGAGGGGTTCAGCAGGCAGCTGGAGAGAAAATGCCCGTTGTGACGAGGGGTTGGAGAGCTTTATCGCCAGTGTCGCTTATCGATAAGGCAGCGCCTACCGCGTTAGCTGTTGCGTCAGTGATGATGGACGGCCATCCTGACTTTACATCTAACGTAGTGCGACCTTGACTTCGATCTACATGGTTTGACCAAGACAATCGAAGTATACTCGAAATCAACTGCCTCTAGAAACGCGATAATAAGGCGCCTTGCCTCCTCACAATCATGCATAATAATAACCGTGGGCTTCCTCATCCTCGTCCCATCATCTCGAGTCTACTCACGCGTTCATTAGGCTCTCATCCCCTGCTAGAGCAGGTCCCCCTAACAGTCTCACCCTTTGTTTCTCTTCCGACCGCGACGACGCTCTCTTATAATTACAAGACTATGCCCTCCAATATTCCCCCCTCGTCGCTTGGCATCGAGGCCGCATCGGACGATCCAGCAGGCCAATCCAAGCCCAAATACGTCGTGTCCGGCTCAGGTCACGCCGCGCACCCCCAAGATATCATCGCATCGTGTCGCGCGCTTCAGGCATACGTGTCCAAGATGCAGGAAGATGCAGAGCGAGACTTGAGGGAATTTGAGGAAAGTATAAAGGCACGTGAGCTCGCCGAGAAGAGGAGGGTCGCGCCTGGGTGGTTGGATAGCGAGACGCATTTCCTGGAACCGGAGAGGAGTACACCATTACAGCAGCAGAGTTCCGGAAACCTGCCCGAAACGCAACAGAGTCAGAGTACCACCAGAAACACTGCAACGGACGATCAAGGTGCAGAGCTGGACCGAGCGTTTGGGGGCATGGGTTTGCAATAGGCAGGTTGAAAGTGGACATTGACGAACATCTCATGAATAAGCGCAGCAACATATTTTACAAGCGTCCCATCTATACCTAGCTTGAAGCTGTTCCTTTGATCGTAGGGGAACAGCCGGAAGCGTCTTTATATATATACACCAGTTACACCGTTATTAACCTCTACTGTGTAAGATTTGCCATTAATTCCGTCACCGCACCGTACGTTCAGATGAGACCGGCGGCACCAGCAACAAGAGCCGCACCGATAGCCAGAACGCCAGAGAACGCAAGGTTGGAAGCCGCGTTGCCGCTCTCAACAGTCGTAGGCTCGGCACTGGGAGTCTAAGCGCAAGGTACAGTCAGTTATGTGCTCAGGGAATAGAGTGCAAGATGTTCTTACCGTGCCGGCCCCGTGGGTGCCTGTGGCAGTGGCGTTTGAAGCGACAGATGATGAAGGGGGAGCGGCAGAGGGTGTGGAAACAGCAACGGTTGTGGTGGCGACAGCACTGCCGGTAGCAGAGCTTCCAGAGGCACCCTCGGGTTCCGCCTTGAGGCCGCACTTCTCAGCAGCGGCTTTGACGCCCTCGCCGTAGTGTTGCCAAATGCCGTGCTTGTTGGCACACTTGAGGCAGTCCTCAAGGAGGGTCTTCCATTCGTTGCTGTCACAGTACTGCTCGTCCTCCTGGGTGTTTAGAATGGTGTAGCCTGTTACAACACGTCAGCTGAGTTCGGCTGGTATTTAAAAGAAAGCTGGAAAGCTTACCGCAGTCGGCGTGGCATTCGTACTTGGGGCCAGAAGTCTGGCGTCGATCGAGGAGGGGAACGGAGTCCGGGAATTGGAACTCTCGCTTGACAGAGGCAGAGGCCACAGCGGCTAGAGAGCCAAGGAAAACGACGGTATAAGTCAATTGCATCTTGAAATAGAGTTCAAATGTTCCTGGATGATCAGGTAAGGCAATCGAGGGAACGATTGGGGCTGAATGCAGAGCAGAAAGCCTTCTTATATAAACCTTCCATCACGCCATGCAGGACAGCCAAGCAACCGGCTAAACTCATGCATCCTGGAAGAAAGCCGCACTATCAGAGTCGAGAGATGTTTCACGGGCAGTGTCAAGGTCGGTGTGGTCCTTGCCGCTCCACACTGACCCTGCACCCAGGGAATCCCGCCGGAGAACCGGGCAGTCTCTCGCTTCCTCACTCGCCAACATCCTTTGTTACTTAACACGAGAAGCTGTTTGGCAATCTGCAACGCTTTACATGGTTAATGATCCGTGAATACAGTTACGAAAATTATAGCTGACCTCTGTTGGGGAACCTTGACCCTATTAGCAGAGGAAGGTCGCACCAAAGTAGCCAACTTCCCAATGCCAAGATACGATATAGCTATTTGTACTATCCCTGATCATTGGTTTGTACTTGGCGAGCCAATTTGGCACTGAAAAGATTTGCTTTTTATCCGACATTATCCGGTTCGTTGTATCTTTTCCCTTAACAATGCCCATGAGATCAACTCTCGCGGATCAGGCTTCGTTTCCAGCGTCCCAGGTAACACTGCAACCGAGGAAGCCGGCCCTACGAGCAGTTGCCAGCTCTTGACTCGTGGTATCAACACCGAAGCACGCCAAGGTTTCTTTTCGGCCGTATAGCCCGGCTTCCGACTTGGGCTTCTGCATGCCCAGAACTCTTGGCTCCTTGGTCATTGGATTAAAGTTGGTGATGGTGGCGGCGTCGGCCAATGACGGTCGAGAGGCTCATCTGATTAGATGCAAGCAGTATCCTTATCTGATCATCTGATAATCGCTCAATCCACACAGCTCCTTGTCAACGTCGTAATGGTTGTAACAATAGTTCCTCCAGAACGTAACCGATGCGCTAAATACCTGCATAACGACCAGCCATTCTATTTGTCCACCGATAGCGGTGCTGTTGTTGGCAGGCTCGATGCCCTGGCGGGAGGGGTAAGCTGTTGGATGGCCGGGCTTCGCTTTCCATAGACCAGTGAGAACTTGGACGGTGGCTCGCTGTGTGAGTGGGATAGGACAGGGATCCAAATTTGACAAGCACCCGATCACCGAGGGTGGCACACGGCAATTGGCGATAACCTTGTGTTGGTATGGATATATTAAAGCCGCATTGCTTCGGCGCCACCGCTCGAGCTTACACCGTTTCTTACCCATCCATCTAAACTCAGTCTTCGGACTTTGCTGGTTTTTTGCTTTCTTTTGTTCCCGTCTAGTAATCAGTCGAAATGGCCTCTTTAAAGTCACTACTCGGGGGCTTTGCTCTCATGGCCGCCTCGGCCTTTGCTTCACCTGACGATGGCGCTGACAAGATGGGCCCGGCCGCCTTCATGTGGCCGGCGGATAGAGTCTGGTCTGCAAAGATGGACAACACGGCTCCTTGCGGTTCATCTGCCAGTCCAGGGAACAGGACTAACTTCCCTATGCGTGAGTCAGACTAACTCTGCTGTTCAAGTGTTCAAGTGTGATTTGATGTTGACTTTGGCCGCCAGGGAAGGGAAAGGTCTCTCTTGTAGGACAGGATGAGTCTTTCGATATGGAACTGAGCATCTCGTATGAGCAGGGTACGCGTTTGCATTCTCTACATAAAGAACATAAATTTTAACGATTGCAGATCCTAAAGAAAACAAGGACTTTGAAACCCTCATCGACGCCGACGAGTTCAAATCCCTCGATCCTGGGCACACCTGTCTCTCCGTCCCTCAACCACCAAACTCCGTCAGCGCGGGCGACAACGCAACTCTCCAGATCAAATACATCGCCAACTTTGACAAGCCCGATAACGAGACTTTCTACGCCTGTGCCGACGTTGTCTTTGTCGAGTTCAGTGACTTTGATGAGAATACCATGTGCTTCAATGCTACCAGGCCTGAAGACGATGAAGACAAGAGCGACCCTCACAAGGGTCTTGACCTTGACGACGACGACGACGACGACGGTGATGATAAAGGCTCCTCTGCAGGTTCTGAAAGTGGTTCTACTGAGAAGAAGGGCAGCTCTGGTCTTTCTGGGGGTGCCATTGCCGGTATTGTCGTTGGTTCTGTCGCTGGTGTAGCTTTGATCGCGGCGGCAGCCTTCATGGTGTACAGGCGCAAGTCGCGACAACAGGCGGCGGCGAGACAGCACCAAACAGCGAGAGGCGTGAACTGGGTGGACCAACCGCCCAAGACCTCGCAGTCGACTGGAGATGTGAGGATGAACAACCTGTAGTAGACACGAGCGGGAAGTGTACCAGACAAAGAGCTACGGAGGAAGAGTGCTGAAAGTATGTGCTTGAAGTAATGAGCCACGTTGAGATGATGTGCTCTGTACTTTTGTTTCTTTAAGATACCTTAAAGTTGGAGTTCTCTCGTAAAATTTGCATGAGTACTTGGTGTAAGAAGACATTTGGAACTTTGAAAGAATCTTTCTCTGCTTTACTTTCAGTATAGAGACCGAACGAGGCTGCTATATGCGACAAGGAGAATCACAAGCGGAAACGGTAAAATTAGAGTGCTGGACCTTTTTAAGCTCCATGGGCATCTTTAGCCCTTCGACGTTTGGTGACGCTTTGTATGGCACTGATTAAAGGCCCAATTGAGGTTTAAGTAAAGACCAAACCAGAATCACTGATCGACGCGATAACAGTCGTAATGCCCTGTGGAAAAGAACATGATGCTATCAACGGATAGAGAATGAGAAATAGCGCCAGATGTCATCTTGGGTCTGAGGCTCGTGTCCTGACCCAACAATGCTCATAATGCGAGTCTCGTATTCTGCCACCTTTTCCAGATTACCCATCTGCTCATGAATGGCTTTGGAAACCGACAAGACTTTGAGAAGCTTGGGTTCCTCCAACATGTCAGCGCCTACGAGAATGTCCCTTCCTGTTTTGATGTGCTCTCTTAACGGCGATTTGTTAGAAATCACGGGTCATTGATACGTATACTGGGAGCCACTTACAGCGCCGAGTCGTACACGGACCTCAGATGGTAAATGTGGCCCATCAAGAGATGAATATCACCAACAAGATGATGACCCTCACCAAGTGAGTTCGCAAAGCAATCTAAGCTCTCAAGGCAGGGTTGTAAGCCATGCTCGAGCTCTCTTTGTTGAGCCTTGACCACAGCAAGTCCAAATAACCGGAAAGCGTTCCTAAACTCGTTAAGCCACATCCTAGTAGCACATGAAGTGACATACCTGGCGATATCCGTGTCATCAGGAGTCTCGGGCAAGATAGCTTGTTCGAAAAGGCTTTCGGCATCTTTGGAATTATTATGGAATAGCAATGCGAACCCCAAGTTGACCCTCACAGTTGCGAGGTCCAGATCAACGTTCTCATGCGTACTTTCGAGAGTCGTGATGCAAGACCTGTAAAACAAAGCCACGTCTTTATGTTGAGTCTTGAAGTAAATGGTCGCTAGTCCATTATATGCCGTAGCAAGGAGTCTCCGGGGGATGAGTGACTCATCGTCAGCCAAGGATATGCAGTATCTAAACTGCTGCTTTGCTTCCTCATATCGCGCTCGATTGTTGTAGAGCCATCCCCTGTGGTGATCAAGGATTCTTTCATGCCACAGGGTATGCATCCTCACGTAGGATCTTGACGTGTTTTGGCGTAGACTTTGCAGAAAGGCAGAAGCTATGCCCAAGAACGACGAGGCTTCATGGAAAGCAAGCCGTGTAATGGCACACATTCAAACGCTCTATTATTAGTCACAATAATTGCCGGGATTGACACGCATCCTTTTGACGTACCAAGAAATCTCCAGCAGCAACCGAACATAATCCAGAAACTCCGTCGCCCGGACTTTGAAGCTGTAGCGTCCGAGTTGCTCGCTGAGCTTCAAAGCATGCGGCCATAGACTGGAGCACGTCTCACGAGATGGGGGAGCATGGTCGATGAAAGTTGAATGAGTGAATCGGCAAGGCCATTCAGAGGATAGCATACTCCATGCTTTGTAATGGATCATCATGAATCTTTC
The DNA here is from genome assembly GCA_021730345.1 of Fusarium cicatricum. Taxonomy (NCBI): domain Eukaryota; kingdom Fungi; phylum Ascomycota; class Sordariomycetes; order Hypocreales; family Nectriaceae; genus Fusarium; species Fusarium cicatricum. The sequence continues at coordinate 20,180 of JAJODA010001051.1, read as the reverse complement.
CTCCGACATATTCGCCTTGCCAAAAATTTTGCTCAGTCTCGGAGGTAGAAAAGCGTTTCATGTCGGCCTCCCACCATCTGAGTGATGATTGGAGCAACTCCCGCCGTGCTTCTCCAAAAGCCGAAGCGTCTTCAGGGTACTCAACCCATTCAACGCAGGCTTCAGTGGGCTTCAGAAAACTCTCAGGAATATTTGACTTAGAAATCAGACAAACGACATCCAGCAAAGCCTTGCCCACTTTGCAATCCTCCAACAGCCAGAGTGTAATCAGTGAAAGGTCGTGCTTGGAGTCAAGAGTGAGTTAAAACACTTGTGAGGAGATGCTGAGTTGTGTGGTTTTGTATAAGTCAATGAAACCCTGCACAGAGAGAGAGTGCCGTGACATGAACGACACTACCTGTGTCATGGCGAATGGAAGACAATTAAGTAAATCAGCCAAGATACGGATGTTTTCCATATCGGTGCCTTGAACCCCATGTTGGTTTCTGAAAAATTGTATAGCTTGGTCAGTGATCAAAGGTTGCACTTTTATAGACGATCTAGTGCCCGCCTGAAAATGCTGGGGAAATTCAGAGTCAGAATTGCGAGATGTGATGATGACCGCACCAGTGGAATTGCTCGGCCATAGTTCGTGGAGTATCTGTTCGTGGTCTATACCATCGAAAACGATGAGCCATTTAGCAAGCCGTCCCTGGCTTCCCTCGCGAATCAACGGGCGGTTCAACCATCGCAGGAGTAGCCCAGGAGAGGGAAATGGGGTTTCAACTAATCCGAGTCGGGCTGCAATACTCGAAAAGTAGGAAGACATCTCGACCGGCGTGCCGGCTTCTACCCAGAGGATGACATCGAACTGCTGTCGATGTGCGTAGACGAATTCAGTCGCCATGGCTGTTTTCCCAACGCCTATCCCGCCGTGAACCAGGAAGGAAACAGCAAGTTTAGTAGGACCAACAAGATGAGCCAATTTCTGGAGTGCCGAGTACTCTTTCGTTGAAAAGAACTTTTCAATTCTCTTGTGTGGGACCGAAAAAAGGCCTCGTATTGCAATTGGTAGTTGGTCGTCACCCGAGACGAGGGATTCTTTCTCAGCTGTGCTGGATCGGTTCTCGCTCGTTACCAAAGGACTACTTGCTTTGGCTTCTGGTTCCTTGGTATTATTATGTCCTTGTAGGGTTTGTTGCTCGATCCGATGTTGTATCTGTACATATCGTGTCCAGGCTGGGCTCTCAGGGACAGCATTCTCACCCATAAGTTTGTTGGCCTCACGAGTGAATGTTTGGATCTCACCCAAGTTGTGTTGAATATTTTCAGCACCTACCGAAAGAGAAAGGGGAAGATTGCAGGTGATCTCCTCAAGAAGCTCTTCTCGCAGTTCGTGAGGTGCTTTGTCAAAGTTGCCCAAGAGCTTGAGCGCCACTCGCAAGGGGCTGTCAACTTGGAAGACCTGCTGGTTCCCATGTTGAGCCTTAACAACCTACAATTCCTGGTGGAGCAATCCTCCTGGGTTCGAGTCCCAGTCTCATCATTCTATTTTTGCTGCAATCTGTGAAGTTGTGTGACTTTCTTTGCCTTTTTGGTTATTGACGGGGCGAATCAGTGACTTGGGAAATAGTTTAGTACCTCGTTGCGAGTGTAGAGGTTTTCCTCACTGACCCCAAGGGGCCACTTCGAGCATGAACAATCGTTTAACCTGTTCGCCCCAAGATGAATTTCGGATGGCCGAACACTTATGCTATATAGTGTTAATCAGAGGATAGCTAAACTGTTGTTTCGTTTGCTAGACTATCTACGGGATGGCTCAAAGTATGGGGGAAGACTGGACGCAGTCTTGGAAAGTCCCCGATCCAAGCTTCGATCACCTGGACACTCAAGCCACGGATTGTTCAGAGAACACTTTGGCCCCTGCGCCCTAGAGGATGACTACCAGGCCTTTAACACAAAAACAGGAGAGGAGACTAAGGAAGACCCTAGATTGGGGCTACCAGCCGAAGTGTGGGGAAGAGTCGAGGTCGAACAATATCTGATGGCCCCACCTTTTTAAGAGTTCAAGACAAGCTCACTATTAAAGAGATCAAGTCAGACCCAAGACTTGAACCGTAAACCTTCAAAGCACGAGGTGTACCTCTTGAGAAGTTCACTCTCGTATAAGATGTATGATTTAGGGTGGGCTGTGTATTCTGCAAGCTGGTTCTCTTTCAACAATACCACCTTACTCACAAGAAATTCCCAATCCTGCCGAGGTGTCTCATCTCCACGGCTAAGACGACTATGGCTAGAGATTAGATAGTAGAAGAGTAGTCTACTGGTATACTCGCGGCTGCTGAACATACCAGATGTCGAGGAATCTGCATACACTAACATTTGTTCACCCGTGTACAGATTACTAAGCATGAACAAAAGCGTAAGATAACCATATCGATTAGCTATAGGTTCTATAGCGAGAAGATCAATCATCGTTGCCTAATAATGGTAGCCGAGCTGACGACTGCGTGTGAATATCAGCTCCATCCCGGGTGTCTCCAAGTACATACGACCATACCCACCGGAGAATTCGGGATCCCGTCCGCTCTCCCATAGACAAGCCGGTGAGGGGCGGATTAGTAGTTGGGTCGGTGACGACCAGCGAATCCCCGCTGTTGTATGTTTTTTGCTTGGTAGGGGAGTTTCTACGGATTAATCAAGTTGAAGCATACCTCGTTGTGCTTTTTTTGTCCCTCTAAATTGGGCACTTACGATGAGGGGAGCACAATAATATGATAGGTGGAGACTGCATTTGATGGTTCGTGCATCATAGACCAACTAGTTACTGTACAGTTGCCAGTACGGAGTGAGTAAATATACATCCATTCGTTCAGACTTCACATCATCCTCATAGGGCTTTAATGAGGTGCACTGTTCAAGCATCTCCTTCCGATACAACATGCCCTTGTACCTTTACGAAATCGCCGATTCCGAACATAGACGCCTGGGTACCAACCCTCAGCACTGTTCAAAGCGACATCAGGAGCATCATACCAGACATCAAAGAGGAAGAAACGTCGAGGACGCTCAACATGATTCCCATTCCAGTTAACAGTGCCAATAAACTTCACAAAGACAATAACGCACTGAGGCAATGGATGAGTCGCGACCTGAGTCCACAAGCAACTGGCGATAAAAATTCGTAACCTTCTCCAAACAGTCGAGAACAAACCTGCAAGCCCATTTCTGTACGAAAACCACTCAGCCGGATGGCTAGACTGGATTTATAATCTTTTCTCCGATTCAGAACACCGTCAATTGATCAAATACACCATGGATCTACTTGACCTTCTTCAAGCGGCTCATACAACTCGAATGAGCATCTTCCTTCACATCAGGAATAATCATCCGAACAATCTTGACAAATTCAGTTATCAGGTCTGCCACGCGTCCGGTCAGCTCGAGAAGTGCGCGCGCGAAGCCAAAACCTTTGAGTGGCCGAGCCTCAAATCATTACAACAAGTCTTTGTCTCTACGCATCAGCTCTGCCAGGAGACGCGACGGGATGGTCAATCGTTGAAGAATCAGGTTGGTCAGCTAGATGTCGAGTTAAAGGTAGTTGATACGGGTGCTCATCGAGTGGAAGAGCTGCTTTCGCAGCTGCGAAAGTCGAGTGATCTCTTAGCGATGCAGATCGACGCTTATGAGAGGGAATTCACTCGCATTGGGCATACGACGATGGAGATGATGGACGGATATTATGACTTGTCTAAGCCATTGCAATCTAAATACCGAGTAGAAGTAGATGTGCTGATAAGGAATAACCAACGAACTGCATGTCAGGGCCGGTAGAATCTGAAAAGTCAGTTCGTGTCTCTAGGCTCGGACGATCTTGTTCAGCCTCCTCACTGTGCATACACAGCTGGCCCTTTTGGATTAATAATTACCCCGCCTCTCCCGACATCCTCTCCGTTTTTACAGGGTCAACTTGTTTCGTCTTAGAGTCCTCACGTACAGACAATGAACAAACAACTCCTACCTATACAAACATACTGAAGCACCATTAATCACTTGTAATACTCTAAGTCGACCATGGACTTATCCTCCGTCTCTCTCGTCTCCCTCCTTTCTCAAATCCCCGACACTTCTGGCATAGCGGAGCGTATCGACCCCCTGTCCCGCCTGATCCGACTTGCCGTGCTCTGCGATTTTGGATCTGAAGAATATCGGACGAAAATGGAAGTAGATGACTATTGTAAGCAAATGGAGCGTGTTTTCCCGAGACTTGATGCAGAGAAGAGTCTCAGCGATGCTGTGGTAAAGCAGGCCAAGAGAATTCCACACGTGGATAGCCTTGCATGGCCCAGCGACGAAAAGTTTCCTGCGGCAAGCTGGCCGGGTATCTTGTTGCGGGCACATGCTGAGAACCCAGACCATCCAGGAATCAACCCAGCTTTCTAAAGAGTATAGGTGGTTTAAGGGCTAAGCCTGGGAGAATATCGCCTGACGATTCTAGCAGGCTCATATCGGTAGTGTTGTTCATAGTCTCTTTTCTCATTTCTCCATTGTTAAGCAAATAGATAAGTTAAAACGAGCACTCCCCATACAGGCTAAGGTAGATGAGAATGAATGTTAGAAAACATACATAGAGTCGGCAGAATTTGCAGTGACGTGATACCAAGCCGCTCCCCAGTGCCCACTACTAACAGAAACGTTAAGAGGATCTTCTCCTCGGGTTATTCTCCGTGCATTGGAGACCTCGACAAGCTCATTACAACCCTCAGTAGCCCATGCCCACTTCGTCAGAAAGCGGGGAGTAACTTCCCAACTTTCTTTGAGGTAAGCTTCTCCCCAAAGAATAAGACCTGTGCCGCTGTTGGTAGCTTCACTGTCATCTTCCTGTTTGTACCCTCGAGAGCTAGTTGATACCATTGACCCCTGTTGTGGTGGTACACTTGGCGGCATCAAATACACCAAATCTCCGACGAGATCCTCCAGGAACTGTATGTGATCAAAAAATTGTTGGTGCCGAATGAGATTATTCCTCATTTCTGGGAATGGGAGCATGTCCATCCAGGTAGGGTGCGGCGCGTTCATCTGCAGGTTTGTTGGTTGGAGGCAGGGCGGTATCGGTATCGTTTGATTAGTCGGTCGTATTACTGCAATATGGCAGAATACTGAGTGTAAGGGTGGATCTTGAGCTGCTATGATGAAGCTTGCCATGAGGCTCAACATGGACTTGTTGGATATCAAGCCCCGGCATACGTTGTGTGTTATTAGATGGATCAGAGTGTGGTCGGCAGAAAGCTGAAGCCTAGGATCATGACGCAGTCGTAGATCCGGGGTAAGGTGTTCGCGATCTGCTCTCTTGCAGGCTTCGGTAGCTTGTAACTGCAGCAGCTGGTCGCTATCAGACTCCTTTTGACCGGGGTTGACGGTCTGGGAAGTGTGGACGCAGCTGGGATAACTGCCAGGTCGCCAGCGATCGACACGATAAGGGTGCTTCTGTGCCTTGAAGTTGGTGCCCTCTTCGCATTTAATGCGCTGTCCTGACGATCTGATGAGCTTGGAAGGCAGGTATGATGATGCCACTCACTTACTGCGTGCTCTCTGATTCAATCGATTCTGTAGCCTCTTCCGCTCTTTTCGCCCTTCAGTGCTGACACTTTGGCCGGCAACTTCCATTTTGATTCATAGCATAAGATCCAGGCGCGGAATGGCAGCTCGACAAGCATCAGTGTCGGATTTGACTTGAACTACGGTCAAAATAGGGAATTCCTGTCAGCTTGTAAGATTTGTAAGATCGTCTCGTCATGAATTTGTGGCCGTCATCAACAGGAACTACAGTAGACCTGGAGAGGGAAAAACAGTCAGCCAGCTGACAAAGCCACTAACTTTGACTCTAAGATCCAAAGGGCAAAAACGGTCAGCCGTGATACCTCAGGTTTGTCCGACCCAGTTGAACCAACCAATAGCAGGTAGTAATGACACGACCTTCGAAGCTAGGTATGGAAAGAGGTGAAATAACGAGACTGAACTGTGTCGGAGGTACAATGATCTGATTCACCCGCATGATGTAGATGTTAGAATCGCCGGGGGTGAACTCTATTGCCCCGGTGTGGAATCAAGTATATAAAGACGTCCAAACGCCTTGCAATTTATCCTCCTCCAGCTCAACATTGTCTATCTACCTTACCCTCTATACACTACTTTTATTCATCATGTCTCGATACGCAGCAGCCCATGCTAGCCCTCAAGGCCCTAGTGATGCGAGGCCAACCGCATTGCAGATCATCAAAGATGAGGGAGTGGAAGGCAAGCTGAGCGGCAAAGTTATTATCATCACTGGCACGTCCTCGGGCATTGGAATTGAGACAGTTCGTGCTCTCTCGGCTACTGGAGCAACGATGTTCCTGACCGCTCGGGACCTTGAGAAGGCCAGGACTGCCTTGGTTGATATCTTCGACCCCAGCCGAATGGAGCTTGTCGAGATGGACCAAACTTCCCTCGAAAGCGTCCGTGCTGCAGCAAAACAGATTCTCGCCAAGACGGACAAAATCAATATCTTGGTCAACAACGCCGGCGTCATGGCCGTGCAGAATCTTGAGTTCACCAAAGATGGGCACGAAATGCAATTCGGGACCAACCATCTATCTCACTTTTTGTTTTTTGAGCTGTTGAAGCCTGCGCTGCTCGCCGCTGTTACCCCGGACCTCAACTCACGAGTCGTCATTGTCGCTTCTTCCGGCCACATCAGTGGCGGGATCAACGACTCGGACAACTACAACTTCCAGAAGGGCGGCTACGACCCATGGGTGTCCTACTCACAGTCTAAGACGGCCAACGTCTACATGGCCAACGAGCTGGAGCGGCGATACGGGTATCAGGGCCTTCACGCAACCAGCCTACACCCTGGTGGAATCATGACTGCTCTGGGGAGGCATATGCCTGAAGGACAGGCTGAAGCTATCACAAGCGTCGAAGAGATGAGAATTGTTGTTAAGACGCCTGAGCAGGGAGCTGCAACAACCGTCTGGGCTGCGATTGGTAAGGAGTGGGAGCATCGTGGGGGGAGGTATCTATCGAATTGCGCTGAAGCTGAGCCTTCCAAGGCTGAAAGCAGTTTTTCTGGCGCTGGGTACGCAGAGCATGCCTACGATCCAGAGAAAGAAGGTCGTCTCTGGCGGGATTCGTTGAGTCTTGTCGGCTTGTCTTGACCTTGTTAGACAGTCTATAGTCAACGAGACTACAAAAGTTGAATCATCAATACTCTGTTTTCATCGCCCTTATTGTCACATGTTCCTATTTCCTTCAACAATTAGACTCGTAGGACCAAGATTCTGGAGACCCTGGATCTGGGGCCAAGTCGACTACTGCCCGAGGCGTCGCATCAAGCTCGTACGAGACACCCTGCTGGGAAAAGCACTTGACCATACTTTAGCAGTGGGTAGAAATGAGTACAAAAGCCACTCGGACTGATTTGGTAGGGAAGCTGGTCATGCCAACGCAGGATATACTCGGACAGAATCATAGATTTCAAATCCTCCAAAGATACCCAATCCCATGAGGCCATCGGTGCAGTAAAAGCAACGGCTGGCAAACTCGAGTTTGAATCGCCGAGAAAAGTGGCAGCCAGTCTGATGATGTGTTCAATGAAAAGGATGATCTTCAAGCTCCACCGTCCCGCTCGATGAGAACAAGAGTATTGAAAGCTCAACAACCCGCAGGAATATACTCTGGTCAAACTGGGCGCCCAAAGCAATGAGACCCTGAGCGATACGCAGATATTAATTGGGAACGCTGGCAGCGTATCGAATTGTCGGAGCGAATCCGGATTTTCATTGCCTGGTTAGGCGATGAATGCAACAAGAACTCTCTGCTTATTCTGGATGATGCCGAGGTGTTTGGCGCAGGAAGTATCCAAGCCGCACTGAAACTTCCAGCCTGGCATATTGTTATGTCGACGAGAGACTCAAATCTCAGGTGGACTGATCGAGAGGTGCGAGACGCTCGACTACCACTTCTGAGCGCAGATAATACCGTGTCGATCTTGAATAATTCATTGAGTGGCCTTCAACAGGATGAGTCAGTGCTCTTCGGGAAGCAAGATCTTCAGTCTTTGGCTCGAGTCATTCACGGTCATTCTTTGGCAGCACAGAATGCAGTCCCCTTTCTGTTGGACCATCTCATTACGTTCGATAACCCGATTCATGAGTTTGTGCAGTTGTTTGAACGCGGTAGCATGGACGGACGAAAGACCTTCTTTGCAATTCGGGGCTAAGGACCGTTCACCATGGGACACATTCAACGCCTCCCTACAACATTTGCAACGAGAAGAGGAGTCTGACAAAGCTGTGAAGCTGCTTCAACTGCTTCCGTATCTTCGTACGAACGACGAAAGCATCGATTATTTCCTGCAGATGAGCAAAAAGTCTCCATTGTCTGAAGCTGATATCTCAGGCGATGAGATGATTCTTCGTTCGGAATACCTACAACCTTTCAAAGCACTTGAAGAGCCTACGAGGAGTTTCGCTTTACATCACGAGCAGCTCACGAGGATCCAAAAGCCTCGATATCCACCTGCTGGTGTTACAATTTGCTCAACTACTGCTCAGCGAGGAGGCCAGAAAACACCGCATCAAAGAAATCTTGCAAGTATTTTACGAGTCCTACAATCGACGAGCAAACGGCGGCCAACAACAAATTATCTCACATGTCAACCACTGCTTGCATGTCTGTACGCAGCTTAACACATTGCCCCAGCAGCTGCATCTTCCCAATGAAGTCACTACCTGGCTTGGCCGTCTGCCCACAGCAAGTATTCAATCTAATGAGCCGAGTAACAGCAAGGATCAAGGGGTGAAGGAGCTTATGAACACGAGTAATTCACTTACATCAAGGACAAAGAGTTTCGCGGCTTTGTGTGCAGAGGCTCAGAACACAATGGAGAGGACGGAACCAGGACAAGCCCAGCATACGGTCATTCAATGTGTCGTTGCTTTCAAAGGTTTGAAAGCGGCCTCGGCAAAGTATGTCCACCATCAGCATTGGGCGCCAGTTCCGCAATTAGAGGATACCATTAGCAGCTTGTCTGACATGGTGAGACTGACGAATATTTACCCTGATCTGCCTTTGGAGCTGGATCAGTTTCAGCAGTATTGCAAAGCCTCTGGGTAGAGGCATGTCAGTGGTAGGTTGGAGAATCACCCGGCGAAGCTGACTGCTATCAAAAGATTCAAGAGACCAGATGTTAAAAAGGGAGGCTTGGGTTTAAGGAGTTTAAGGATCACACAGGCATTTCATGGCTCAGTACTCTCATGCATCTTTTCAGGCGTATATACTAGGAGAGCTAAAGGCCAACGGCATTGTATAAATAATCAAGCGAGGTCACTGGCGTGGCGCATAACATGTCAGTCTCATAATAATCCGTACCTAGTTTCGTTAATGGCGTCAGCAGCAGGTGCTTATCCTACGGACCTTGACGCCAAGAGTAAGCTTAACCCGTTAACCGGGGTCTTTTCAACACATATCCGCAGGACTGTTCTCCACTTTTGCCTTGTTAAGCCAGCGTGCACGTTCGCATTCGGCTCATCTACGTTATGGTGAGTCTTTCCGAGAGACGCATCCTTATGGCTCGGCATGGTCGGATTCGTGATTGGGTATGGACAGAAAATCAGATCAAGAGTTGAAAATAGGAACAACGACAGGTCTCCAGTATATAAGTATAGCTATCGTGCCAGTAAAATAAACAATCATCCAACACATTCAGTCCACAACCTACTTCAGCACTTCACTTACCAAAACCTCCCAACCCCAAACCCAAGATGCACCTCAGCAACGTCCTACTTCTCGCCTTGGGCGTGATGCTTCCCACCACGACCGCCAAAGACGAACCCAAGCAAGGATGGCCAAAGACCAAGAGAGGTCACTACGAGATCTCAAACTTCACCTTTGACTCCGGCGAGAACCTGGACACCCTTGAGCTTCACTATCAAACCTTGGGCGAACTCAAGACTCGCTCAGATGGATCTAGCAACGCCGTGCTTATCATGCACGGAAGCACGGGCTTGAGCGACCAATTCCTCAACGACGACTTGGCAAGCGTGCTGTTCAACCCTGGACAGATCCTGGATGCCGAGGACTACTTCATCATCCTTCGCGACGGCATCGGGCACGGAAACTCCAGCAAGCCCAGCAATACCGATCTGCGTGCCAACTTCCCAAGTCATCAATATTCCGATATGGTTCGCGCGGACCATCTACTGATGACCGAGCATTTCGGTATCGACCACGCCAGGCTCGTCATGGGTGTATCCATGGGTGGGATGCACACCTGGATGTGGGGAGAGATGTATCCCGACTTCATGGACGCCCTGATGCCTATCGCCTCTTCGCCCGTTCAGATCACCGGCCATAACCGTTTGTGGAGGAAGTTCGTGATGGAACTCATCACTGCGGACCCAGCTTGGAAGAAGGGACACTACAAAGAACAACCGGTGGCGGGACTTGGCGGTGCTCTGTTGATGCTGCAGGCCCTCTACTCGTCCCCAGCTTACTGGCAAAGAGAGTATCCCACTCGTGACGCTGTGGATGGCTACGTTGAGAATCTTCTTCCGCTGATCACCGAATACGATGCCAATGACCAGCTGTATGCGTGGAACGCGTCCACTACCTACGATCCCGAAGGCGATCTGGGCCTGATTAAGGTCCCTCTGACTGCCGTCAACACGGCCGACGACTGGATGAACCCCTCCGGGCTTGGAATCCTGGAACGATCGGTGGACGAGCACATGAAGACTGGCTTGGGCAGGGCGGTGACTATTCCTGCAAACAAGGACACAACTGGCCACAACAGTTACATCAAGGCGGACCTTTGGAAAGACGAACTTCAGCAACTACTCATGAAGACAGTCTCGCACTAATGGAGTTGTAAAGTTTACCATGTGTTTCTAGTAATTAGATAGCGAGCCAGAGGGAGATCTAGGAGTGAATAGCTGGTGGTTGGATAACATACACGTATCGAAATCTTGAATTGTATGATTTGCTCTGTTCGCAAATGGGTGACGCGATCCAGTTGCTACCTCTCAGCCAATCTTTAAATGACGGCAAAGGGGTACGTTTTATGCCGGAAACTAGGAATATATATGTTCGGTGGTTGCTGGCAGGTCGGGCAGAGTGCGCCCAAAACAGAGTGCCCGGAATAGCAAACGGCAATCACCTGAACGAGGCAATATATACCTAACTCAAAGCATGAGGAACGGTGATATTGGCCGATGAAGGACATGCGAAACATCTAATACTCATGAATGACATTGAGCATAAATTCATGATAGATGACAGGATTCCAAACTTTGAGCAGTACTTCATTCTTTGGCACCCGCCTGTCTCAACCTTGTAACGATATCCTTATGCCTTTGAATGATCGCTAAATCAAGTGCTGTTGCACCTTTCCCAACATCGGGGCTAGAGCGTTGGGCCACATCAGCACCCGCATCCAGAAGGACATCAACGGCCTCAAGATGACCATGCCAAGCAGCCGCTTGCAAGGCAGTGAGTCTCAGGTACTTCACATCCTGAGGTGTGGCATCATGAACTGTTACCATTTTAGGGGGCCAGAGCTTCATTCGTTTCGACAATGGGGTCGGAACAATCGAAGAAGGAGCAGCATTCACCTCAGCACCAGCTACAATTAACAGCCTCATTGCCTCAATGCGACCTTCAACAGTAGCTGCTATCAAGGCAGTCTGTGCGCCGTCGTGAGCATCTACTTTGGCACCTGCTTCGAGTAGCAGCCTCATTGCCTCAATATGACCTCTAACAGTAGCTGCTATCAAGGCAGTCTGTCCGCCGTCCTCGTGAGCATCTACTTTGGCACCTGCTTCGAGTAACAACTTCACTGCCTCAGTGCAACCCATTGAGGCGGCCATGAACAAGGCAGTCCAGCCCATGCGAGTGACAGCATCTACCCTAGCACCTGACTCGAGTAGCAGCTTCATTGCCTCAGTGTGGTTGTTCGAGGCGGCTGCTACAAGGGCAACGACTTTCTGGTCACTATCGGCACCTGCCTCGAGTAGCAGTCTTACTACCTCGGTGTGGCCGCGAACAGCGGCCTTTGATAGGGAAGTCTCGTCGTTCCGGGCATCCAGACTATCCACTGCAGCACCTGCTTCGAGTAACAGCTTCGTTGCGCCAATATGACCGTTCTCAGTTGCTACCCTCAGAGGAGTGGTGATCTTCGTTCTAGAGTTGACTTTTGCTCCCTTAGCTAGCAGTAGTTTTATTATCCCACAATGGCCGCTTTTGGCAGCGATTAATAAGGCTTCCGGCACCTTTCGAACTGCGAAGGGCCGGTCCTTAGTAGCACCAAAATCAAGCAGTACTTTCACGCTCTCTAGGCACTCTTGGGAGACTGCCAATTCGAGTGCTTCGGGTAAGTCATCACTCCAATCTTTCATCCTGAGGATGTCCTGGAGGAGCAACAGATCTTTTCTCCTGATAGTCTTCCTCAGGAGGTCGTAGCCTTTGGACTTTGAAGTATATAGCAGTGCAAGATGATGGGTCTCGAGGGCCCAATCTATAAGTTTCGTGTCGATACCTGCGTAATCTTCATCTGAAACAGGAGACTGAGCAAGTTCGTGTCCGTGGATAGCCATATGCTGCCATAGACTCCATGTTTTAGATCGTTGATCACCAAAATTAGCCGAATGTGAAATCCAGTGGGTCTGAGCATAGCCCAGGAAAGGGTACCTAAGGTGAAGCATCTTATTTGCTGCTACCCCGTCACGTAGGAAACTTGCCATGACACCATTGAGGTCAGCAGGTACAGGGTCAGCACTTGGCTTTGACATCGCTCTCCTGACTCTGGCGGCCCATTTCGGTTCATTCTGGAGGGCCGCCCTGGAAATGTCTTCAGGTGCGATAGGCGGTATCCGTGAACGCTGCTGGGCTACCGTGGTTTTGAAGTCGTTGAAGTTGAGATAGGTGACGCATATTTCCCCAAGGTGGTGATCAGCTTTCCGAAGCTGTAGGTGAAAATTGTCAAACGTGGATTCTGATGGACGTCCAAGGAGAAATTGCTGAACTGAGGCGTGAATCAAATGAACTGAGCTGTACTCTTCGTCGATCTCAACAAGGCCTTCGAACCATGTACCAATGAGACGAATTCCATTCACTCGCCGTTCTGTCATAGTGTAGGGCTGTAGGACTTCAATGAGACAGCATTCCTCTAACTCGGCGAGATTCAGTGGTCGTTTCACCGCAATAATCCATGGCAAGATCTTTTGTACAATCTTGTCGTTGCCTCCAGAAATGATTCTAGCCAAGGCTCGGTTAAAAGTTTCCGCTAGGCTCTTTGGTAAATTCTGGTCGGAAATGGCCTTTCGGATATCCTCGTCGCAGCGTTGAGAACATATTTCAGCAATTTGCAGTGTAACCCAAAGAAACCTATACAGCCAGTCAACTATTGTCTTCGTACTTTCAAAGCACACCAATACGCACATTCCGTTTGCATGTTTTGTCAGTTTATCCTTGATTTCATCAACCAGATTGTCGTCCCCGATAACCAGGTCTTCCCTGTCCAACGACACCTTAATCGCATGGTCCACAAACCGTCTGATATCGGACTGTGCTAGCGGACAGCTCATGGAAACTTCCTGAAAGGCTGTGAATGCTTTCCGGATAGTCGTAGGCGCAGTTTCACGACTTGCCACGAAAATTTTGATAGGACAACGAGTGGAAGCGATGGAGGCCAGTGCTTCAATCAGGGCCATGCGGTCCCTCCTATCGCACTCATCCAATCCATCAATGATGATTGATAAGGTCTTGGAAGTTTTGGACATGACCTGGCCAATGAAGTCGACGAGTTCCTCCAGATCAGTGAATAGTAGACGCTGCATTTCTTCCAATAACCTCATGACTTCACCCAAAACGTCTTCAGGAAGTTCAGGTGTAATGAGCTGCCTTGCGATGGATCTGAGAATTGTCTCTGCTCGCAATGACTCCCGGTCATTGAATCTGGCAAAGAAGAACGTGACTAGGTTATGAGAAGCAGGTTTGTTGATCAAGAGATAGTCAATCGTGCTTGTTCTATTGCGTTATGAGCATTGTACAGCGTTTTAATGACAGATGAGCACGTACGTAAGAATGGTCTTCCCGGATCCCACTACCACGCGTTAGAATGATACAAGCTAGGAGCAATAATGCTACTCACTTTTGCCGGAGCACCAAAGAACTGTAGGATCAGTTGCATCGATCCAGTGCTCAAATTCCGCCGTCTCGAACAGCCAGCTTGCTGTATGGCTAAATCGTTTGCGACGCGCCTGCTTCAGGGGGCTGATGTGATCAAAGGCAGACAATGAGGCAAGAAGCTGTTGTTTTCGTTCTCCTACTTGTCTTTAGAGCGTGGCCACGGCCATTTTTGATAATGAAGACTCACTTTCTGCTTGTTTGTCGCGTTGGAGCTGCCAGTCTTCAATCCTGTCGAATTTGTTATTTGTACGCTGGAAGAGCCTGTCTAGCGTTGATCTCGAACGTGCCGCTTGCTCTCGTTCCAAACGCTGGAGCTCTTGGTTTCGATGTTCGGCATGTGTCCTAGCAAGGTCGATCTCGCGCTCTACGTTCTCGCTATAGTTGCGAATCTCGTCCAAGTCTGGCTTGAATTCCTGCTGGAAAGACTCCCAAAACGCGCGGACCAGTTGTGTATGCCCTTAATTAGATTTAGCTTGGTATTTCAGCTACGCAGTTGAGTCAACTTACAAGAGCGTCCCAGTGTGACCACCACATGTTGGCAGCAGCGGATGATGGATGCATTAAAGTGACAAAGAGCCTTTTGTACGCGTTCTGAGTTTGGGAATAATGCTTGATACTGTTCAAAACGAGGGCAAACCTGGCCAAGGTTCATGAAAAGGTCGGAAAATGCTTCGTAGTAGGAGGTAAAGTTCACGATGACCTTCGGAAAGCAACAGTTAGACTGCAACGTTTAAGAATCCCTCCAGAGTCTGAAAATACCATCATTGTCAACTTGACACTTCCCCAGACAAGCGCGGCAATCTCCGGGTGTGATGAGACCAAGGTGTTGATGATGGATGTATAGTCGCGAACTGATTGGAGAACGGAGAAGAGACGACTGGCAATGCTCTTTCCCCTCTGACTTCGGCGTTGCGAGTCTAGCTCTGCTGTGAAAACCAGGACAGCGGCATTGTCAGGCACTGACTTGATGCGATCAAGTTCAAGACGCTGCTCATCCGTGAGAACTTTCCGAAAGGACTCGACAGCATCATGCAATGTTTGGTCTGTGCTTACTGGCGATATTGCCAGAGAGTTTGAAGGGACAGAGAGAGCCATGGTAGGATACAAGCGAGGCAAAAAAGCACGGAAACATTCCAAGTTGTCGAAAGAAAAGTCAAGGCCAGGCACAGTCAGGCTGTCAGCCAGGTAAGGCAGATAGATCATCACAAGTGAGGCGGAGCAACGGAGCGGAAAAATAAGATGCCCTGAAGAAGGACTATGTATGTTAATAAGACTGCATTGAAAGTGCAAATCCCGGAGTACATGAATGGCTGTTGGTTGCAATATCCTTGTAATGTGGCGTTGGAGCTGAAAACCTCTGACTCGCACAGTCACATCAGCAGAGGGGGCTTAGGAAGGACATCACCCAGTGTGGACAGCAGAAGTCCATTAACTTATTGTGTTAGCTCCCAGAGGATAAGCATGTATTGCAAAGTACGGGCAATATCTCGGGAACTATGATATAATAAGACTCTCCGTGCCGCTTTGCTTCCACGGGGTGTAGCTGTCGTACTAGGTACAGCTGCAACTTTATTAGCATGTTTGCAAAAAGTTCTAAAGAGACTGGTTTTTTCCTCACCACCGTATAATGCTATCGGGTTGCTAGAGCGATCTTGTGCATCTTCTGGACGAAAAGGGAAAGAAGAGGATGGAAGTTACACAGCAGACCGAATACCAACGGGCGGCGATCTTATCCGGACTCCTCCGCCCTGTTGAAGTTGTGGCTAAATTCCGTTTGATCCCAGTGACGTGTAAGCTTGCTACTTTGCGGGGTTTACCCCGTACTTTACGACTCGAGAGAAACAGTTCCCCGTCTCGAACCTTCAGCTAGTTGAACGTAACAGTCTATCTTAAGAGTAGACTATAAAACCTCCGGTTGGTCAATTCCTACACCTTTGTCTATTGAATTAGCACCTTTCGTGCTGTAACAATAACACTCAAAATGAAGGTTTCAGCCAAGTCGGCGGTTGGCCAGAGTTTACTCATGATGAGGGCGAGCTGAATCCTGAAAATCTCACAATCAAAAAGGAAATTGCTGCCGAGTATGGTGAAGCAGCACTGTGGAAGAGTTGGATTGCTACGTGTGACGCTTTGAACAAAATCACAAAGACTATCGCCGAGAATCAAACACGGATGGTCCCAGAACTTCAATACGACCAGGCCATGGCCTTGGATGAAGCGGCTAAAGAAAAGCTAAGAGCTACAGGATGCTTTGTAGTTCGAGGCGCGGTTCCCAAGAGCACTGCAGACGAGTGGTTCGAGGGCTTACAGACGTACGTGAAAGATAATAAGGACGTCACAGCCGGTACGTTACAATAATCTTCTCGTCTTTAACTAGTCTTTCATGCTTCAGCATCTCACTTCCACCAATAGGCTGGCCAAAGGAAACACCGTACATCCTCGAGCTATACTGGTCTAGGGCGCAGCTCAACGCTCGAACTCATCCTCGGCAAATGGCCTTGCACCGGGTTCTGAACTCACTATGGCATGACGACGAAGACTCTGAAAAGACATTCGCAGCCCCTTTAGCTCACGCAGACGCACTTCTCATCCGTCCCCCAGGCCAGTTTTATGGTCTTGCCCACACATTGATGCTGGCAGTCTATGCCGCTGGTCCGAACCGAACTACCGCCAAGTATACGAAAAGATCCGGTCTGGTCAGGTCGACAACTATGATCCTTTTGATCTTACTGTCAGAAAGAAAGCCAACCCTGCTTTCCATCCTGGACCGGCTCAGTCTAGCGTTTTTCGTGCCTTCCAAGGCTGGACTGTTCTGACCAGTGCTAAAGCAGGCGAGGGTAGCCTCTTGGTTTATCCGGAACTTAGGTACATGTTTGCCTACGTTCTGCTTAGGCCGTTTTTCAAGCCGCCAGCCAACCAGTCTATCGATAATATCCTTGACCCGGAGAAGTGGGCGATGGATCTAGAAGATGCATGGTTTCCAGGAGTTTGGCGCTACACTTCGCAAGAGCTCAGCCCCGGCCCCTTTCCACATCTAGATCTAGGCAAGTGCATGGTCAACATAACAAGTATGGAGCCGGGCGATACTGTTTGGTGGCATTGCGATGTAAGTTGAACTCTTCATCATTACCTAGCTCTCTGGACATGTCCCGGATTGAGCTGACATGAAGCCTAGATGGCTCACGCGGTTGAAATTGAGCACTTGGGAGACAGTATACCGAGCGTTGTGTACGTCGCAGCTACACCAACCATGGAGATCAACCTGAAGTATTTGCGGGATCAATGGCAGGATTTTGTAGACGGCGTGTCACCTCCAGATCACCGCGGCGGTTGCTACGAGAAGGATCTGAAAGGTTTCCCTGGCAAATTTGGGCTTATGAATGGTGATGAAGGACTTAGAGCATCTGGTTATATAGCTTAGTCGGGCGGGTGTAGGCTATGTTCTCAAGATGACTCTCGATTGTTGAAGACTTTGGTAGTCCGAAGGATATTTTACTGGTTACCATGCATCAATTAGAGCTAACCAGTGACTGAGTATCTGGTCAAGAAGGTGTGTGAATAATGTTTACTTCCAATTCGATTATCAACCAGTTCCCGAGGATGTAGTTGAGAAACATCAGGTCGACAATGAAGCAGTCAAATGGTTTCACCAACAAAATATATGTGATACCAACTCTTGAATTGAAAGAATTTGCATGGCCGGGAAGAAGTAGACAAATACAGAAGTCAGTCAAGCCGACCAAAATGCATTCTCTTCCATGGGTGTAACTATGGCGTTTTTCTTCACTGCGTCCTTTTCACTCAAGCCACGGAATTACAATGGCTGGTCAATTTAGACCAGTCCTTGTGCCAGTCACTTAGATCGATGTGCGTCTGAAAACTGGTCGATAAACACTCAAAAGCAGCATCTGATTCTTTCGCTTTCAAAGATCTCTTCACGTCTCCTTTAAACTCTCATCCACCCCTTCAACAACCACCAGTAATGGTAGCTCCACCAACGCAAGACACAATACAAGACCCGGTTATGTCAGCTTGTAAGAAACGCGTTTTTCTAGATCCGCCACTTAAAGATGCATTCATTGAACGACATGTGACGGTGGTGTCGGAGCGCCACCTTCGTCCGTTCATCGTCCATTCCATGCAGGACCGTAACCCTGTGGGCCGTTCCAACCTTGTTTCCGTTGCATCTTTTGTTGTCGCCTTAGATCTTTGTTCCATGAGGGGTCCGCCATGTACTGAGACTTAGGGCGAGCTGTGAAGCCCTGTCCATCGTCAAGATAACCCCACCAGTAGGGATCGTCGTTTTTACTGAAGCAGGAACCCATTGCTAGTGTTCAGTATGAGCTTGCAAGAATAGGAAGCGTATCGCATAAGTTTTTGAGATGTTGTATTGCAGTAGGAGCTTCGAAGAGGCGGGTACGCTAGCAATACTAAAAATAAATAGATTGGTAGAACGTTTGAAACTTTCAATAACAAAGTATTTTCAATGGAGTTTGTTTATAGTAGTGATGAATATTATAGATAATAGAGCATGAACGACCTTGAGTGAAAACAAGATCCATATTTATAGAGCAAGAGATACTCTGATCATCCACCAAGACCAAACGAAGGCAAATAGATCAGCAAACCCGAATCTGAGAACTTCATCATTCGTGGCAGTGCCCCTTGTCCTACGAGGTCAGGACTCAGGCTGTATTAGACTCTTACCCTTTTAGGTTCGATATCGCGCTCTGAGATCAGGGTTCAATGACGTAGATGGGCCGTGCGCGATGAGCCTTGTGGGGTTTCCGACGGCTGAGCCCGCGATTCAAAACTAGCCAATCACATAGAGCGCTGGGTTTTCCCTAAAAGGGTAAGTGATTTGTCCATCGATCCAAGTGAAGGCATCCAAGTGACGGAAGCCGAGCGTCCAAGCTTGATTTATGCCTCCTGCTGAGAAGATGTTTGGACCCTTTTCAAGCCACAAATTTCGCCATTAAGCTGCATTGCACGTTACTGGTATCTTCCCTTCGCTGTGTCTTGATTAATAATTATTATTATGGGCTTGGTCATAGCAAAGAAATCTGGGTGGTATTGGACGAACATGTCTGATTTGTTTATAAACCATCGGTAGCCACATGTAGCTCCATCGTATCCCCGTTTTCTCTCAACCCCGGTATCAGTATTATTACAATGATTCCCCTCACCTTCCTAACTACCGCTCTTTTTGCACTTGGAGCAACTGCATTTCCGCACCAGAAGGGATCAGACAGTCCAATTGCAGTCATCCAAAACGGTGCGGTAGTTGGTACCAAGACATCCCTTCCCGACTCAAAGACTCCCATCCATAAATTCCTCGGCATTCCCTTTAGCGTACCTCCTGTCCGTTTTGGCCCACCGGAGCCTGCTGAAAGTTGGAGCACTCCTTACGATGCTACAGAATTCAAGCCCTCTTGCATCCAGAAATTCAACTACCCGGAAGCAAGTCGCAACTGGTCCATCAAAAGCTTCAACACCCCTCCTCCTCCAGCTGGTGAAGATGAAGATTGCTTGAACCTCAACATTTGGGCCCCGGCAGATGCAGCGCCTGGTTCTAAGCCCGTCTTATTCTGGATTCATGGACGAAACTTCAGCCATGGATCTGGATCTTTGCCAATGAACGACAGCTCAAAGTTCGCGGCGTTTGAAGACATCGTCGTCGTGACCATTAATTACCGAACCAACATTTTTGGGTTCCCGGAGACTCTCGACCTGCCCAAGGGAGAGCAAAATCTTGGGTTAGCTTTTTCTGATTCAAGATAGTTTTTGCGAACTTACTGACAAAATGCCTAGTTTTCGTGACCAACGCCTCGCGCTGGACTAGGTTCAACACAACATTGCAGCGTTTGGAGGAGACCCACGCCAAGTTACGATTGTGGGGGAGAGTGCTGGCGCAGGAAGCGTTGGGACTCTTTTGACATCTCCTCCTATTAAACAAAGAAGCGCCCACGTGG
>JAJODA010001050.1:0-39667 GCA_021730345.1 Fusarium cicatricum | reverse complement strand
GGCGGGGAGTTTTGACGGGGATGGGGGTGCGAGGTACGTCGATGTCAGAGGTTTCGGCGCGGACGATTTGGCCGGTGAGTAGTGTTGTTGCAGAGTCGAAAAGGTTGGTCGGAGGCGCGATGCATGAGTTGTGGCAGCGGTTGTGGGTTTTTCATGGTTGAGCGTCGATCCGGAACGCAGTGTACGGGCCTTCGTCGCCGTCGTCGTTGTCGTCGTGGTGCTGCTGCTACTCGTCGAGCCAGAAGAAGGTGGCCGCAAGACAGGAGCGTTCCTCAGCCCTGTTGTCGTGCTCTTGGCACGCGAGTGTGAAGGCATTCTCTTCGTTTGCGTAGGCTGACCGTCCGCTGATGTTGGCCTCACCGCTGGTCGAGGCCTGGTGGTCGTCGTCGATGGAGGATACCGACTCGTCTCCTTCTTCGAAATCTCATGTGTCATTGGTTTTATAGGCTGCCTGACCGAAGTTGACCTCGTGAGGCCGGTTGCCCCGCTCCTCAATGACCTCCCATTGCTGGCTGTGGTTGCGCTCCGGGTGAGAGGCTTGACGGGCAGCCGACTCGGTGAACCATGACGGGGCTCTGCATCAGTGGCGCTCGCTGTTGTTGTCGCAGGTTTTCGAATGGAGCGGGAACGTTGCAGCGAGGACATGGTGGCCCTCTCGTGAAACTGCTAGTTTTTTGGTTGATGCTTTGTTGTGCCAGGTGATGATTTGAGATGCAGGGTCGCGGTAGCCCCGGGGCTGGTTACTTGGGCTACCGGTTGTTTAGCCGGAGGCTCGGGGGTCATTATGTGGAGACGAACGGGAGGCGCCCCTGGCTCAGCCCTACTGCACTAGACATTAAGTTGACGACCCAAAGGCATCGTGAAAGCCGAGGTTTTGCTGACGTGCTAGCATTTCAAGCAATTACATGTGACTCGGTCTGGTTTTTATTAAGAGTTGACAAGCTTGATTATAACCTGAATAAACTACTTTGCTACTTGGCACAGTGAAGCTTGAAGCATCCCACGAACTTCCTTGCCACTCGCATTACTGAGGACAAGCGTGCCAGCTTCACTCAACCGACATAGTGAGTTTGTATCATGTGAAATCTTTAGGACGCAAGTCAAGAGAACACGCACAGGACTGGCCATATATCGAGAAGTAATTTCATCATTGGTTGATGATGCACCTGCCCATATCTAAGGCATCTCAAGAGCACCATACATCTAATAGACTTGCGAAAGTAGAAGTTGAACATGAAAACAAACAGCCCGTCGATATCGACATCGACATCGGTCCAGCAAGTAATAAGTATGTTCTTCTCATGCAGCCCTAGGCAAAGCCTTCCTCCTTTTTAATCCAGCGAGCCAAATGCACTGGTTGTTGCAAAACATGGTATCGTCAAAGTGGCAACAAAATAACCACCTCCCAGGGTGTCTATGTGTCCCATCAACTCTTTTCCATCCGTTGCCTTCCCATATAATACATGAAATCCGTAAACCAGTCCAATCCTGCGAACATGTTCTATGCGTGACAAAGGAAATGAATAATAATGACAAAGGTGTATAGTTGCAGCCATGGTAAGAAAAATGTCAGGGAATGTGGAGGAAATCCCGTGGGATTTCAGGAATAGGTTTGATACATTACGACCGCAGGGCATCAGTCAACAGGCGTAGGTCCTTTCCGTTGCTGTTAAGTTTCCTAAGGCAGTGTTCGCAGATCCGTAAATGGCAAAACGTGCAAGTCCATCGATCTTCGACATCCGAGCTTTCGCAAGTTTGGCAAGTGAGAGGATGGTATCTGTTGGTGCGGCGGGTCATTGTCTTGTGCGCATGATAACAGTCGAAGTGGGACTGCTTCAGCGCTGGCGCCTTGATGATTGTACCCTCTGGTATAATAAACTCTGCTTGTCTAGGAAAGTAGGCCGCTTGTGGATCGGGTTCCCGTAGGATCCTCATTTCAGGATACAAGGTACCATCTCGGCCCTTGTAAAGAAGCCCCTGGGACTCGGATGAGACCAGCCTTGGATCATGTTCTACTGCCAACTGCCGAGGCGGAGCATTATACCTCACAGAGGAGTGTCTGGGAGGAAACCTAGAGGGTGCATCTGCCGGGGGTTGAGTCTGGCTGGATGTAGAGTCGCTGCCAGTTGATCCCTGATTCCCGACCAAGTCAGTAACCAGATGCAGTGATGATCTCGTCACAGGCGAATCGGCCTTGGCGCTTGTTTCGGTCACAGAATTCCCTTCGACGGGACTAGTGAGCTTTGGCGGAGGAAGGGCTTTACGGGCAATGGGCTTGGATTCAAAATTGGAAGAGCCTGTCGAGAATGCCCTGATTCGTTGCTGGGCAGATATTTGGGGAATCTCATTTGGAAGTTCCGGGGATACTTCTGCAGGAGGTTCTGGAGATGTAGCAGGCGATAGTGGGGAGACGAACGAATCGATAATTGGCGTCTTGATATCTTGTTTCTGATATTCGGGTGTAGGAGGCCGCTGCGAACCAGGCCGCGGGGTTGATGTTTTGCTGCTGTCACTCGACGACTTGCCTCTCCGATGCAGGTGGAGCTTGTCCTTAAAACGACTAAGCTTGGAGCTATTGCTACCCATGGCTGGCGACTCGGCTACCTGCCCGGAAGCTGGCGCCTGTCGAGGATCCTGGCCAAAAGGAGCTGGTGCAGGTTTTGTGCTCCCAGGCTGCTGGTATAATATCGTGGAGGCCTTGATGACGGGTGGAGCGGGCTGTTGTTGGGCGGGTTGTGGTGCGGCGATGGTGGGTTGGGTGCCAGCAGTTGAGCCGTGGCTGGTAACAAGCTTTAGGTCTGGGAGCTCAATGCTCCGCTCGGCCTTGTTGGATCGTCGACGCCAGAGCTGAGGCTGCCCCTGTTTCTCTTCCTGCTGTTGCCGCTGTTGTGTCGTTCGAGGTGGTGACGAAGAGATGTCCGAGACCTTGCTCTCTGGTGCAGTTGCTCGATTCGGAGCAGGGGTGGCCGGGAGGTGATATTTGGTGTCCTTTGAAGGCAGAGGCGGCGGGCGAGTCTCGTCGAGGAGCGGCTTGCGTGCAACATGTTGTTGTTGCTGTTGCGCCTGTGAGAGCTGGGTCTGGGTCTGGGTGGTCTTTGGGTCGGTGGAGGGAGTAATAAAGGTGCTGGTCTTTGTGCTGGCAAGTGGAGCTTGGTGGCTCGGCGATACGTTTGCCTCACTTTCACGGGTGCTGTAATTAGCACCCTCGTAAGACCTGACGAGAGACTCGCCCGAGCTCCGTGAGTAGGCCGACAAAATGCTCGACAGAGACTCTGAAGGAGAAGGAGGCGTTGGTAGCAAAGGCAGATGCTGCTGCTTCTGAGGCGGCGGAGGCGGCTGCGAAGGTTGCTTGCCGATAGGCCGCCGTGCGATAGTCAACTTTGGTGGGCCTGACTGGGGCGCATCAGCTGCGAGCAGCTGCAAAGGCGGCAGTGACGGGGGCAGAGGCTTCGCATTGGCCATGCTGGTTGACCGAGGAGGCGGCATCTGAAGTTCCTTTGATGGAGGTAGGCGAGGTGAAGCGTCTTCGTAGTCGTCGTAAAAGTCAGGGTCGTCGGCACCTGGGACATCGGGGAGGGCTTTGGACCAGCGGGATGTGCCTGTTTTAGGCGGCTGGAGAGAGCTGACGTTCAACATGGCGGCGGTGGTGACGAACTAAGTCGTCCACAGGGAAGTAGAGCAGGGAGGCCGTCAACTTGAAGCAAGATGGAACAAGCGAAACACAAGGTGCGACAAAGTAGTAAAGCAAAGGGCTGGGAGAGCGCATGAAATGCCGGGCCCTGGAATCTTTTTGTGATAGATTGGGGACCTCGGGTTATGCGGGATTCACGGAAACGCCCCTCGAGGGATGATGAACCAGCATTCGAGTGGGGGGAGGGAGAAGAAGAGGTATCGACGGGTAAAACCAATAAGCAGGCGCCCCTAAGGTAGAGGCATGGAACTGGAAGAGCAATACGTTACGCAGCAAGGAAGGAAGAGACGAGAGAATGGAAGCCTCAAAGCGACAACAACACGAGGGAGGATGTGAAGGTGAAGAAAGAGTCAGGACAGAAGAGGGCTCCAAGTCAATTCTGTACAAAACTTGATCACGCTGGCTGCCTACCGGCTTCAACCCGGTCTCTCAACCAGTTGGACCAAGCCGTTGGGACTTGCGCGTTCCTTAGGTTGTCAGACATGCATGTACTGTACCTCGCTTGCAACCCATCTCCATATCGCGGGATGGGCGGAGGAGGGCAGACGAATCGCTAGCGTGGCTCAGCGACATCAAGGGTTGACTTGGCGCATAGTTCGTTGTGGCTCTGCGCATCCGCAACCAGGGGACCGCTAGGACTAGGCCATATCGGCTGAAACAGCCACTAGATTTCGGCAGGGTCAGAGCAATGGCAAGCCGATACTCCTGCGGGGCCCGACGCTAGAAGCTGCAAAGAGGCGGGGGATTCTGCGTGTTCTGCGTGCGCTCGAGCTGAAAACCCACGTCAGCCCCTGGCATCGGCTTTTTTAATCTTGACGGCATCCGTGTAGGAAGGTTGCTGCAACGTTTTGCAGAGGGAAATGAAGAAAAAGGAAGCATCAAAGACATGATGTCTCGGGGTGTAAGACGCGCTCTTGCCTCGAGCATGGAATAAGTCAATTGAATGATTGGCTGCTCTACGACATCAATGTAGTAAGTAATAGTCTGTGAAACTTAACACATACCCGACACTACATAGGTAGGTACCTATTGCTCCTCCTCTTGTTGTAATTAATGAGGATCCCAAAAGAGCGGATATGTGCAGCTCTTGTCGTTGTCCACTCTCCACTCTGTTTCGTTTCTTTTCCTCACCTTGTTCGTCTCGTCTCTTCTTCTCCTCGTGTTATGCACAGCGAGATCACACAACGCACGGGAATCTGCGTCAACCACGCGGCGGTCTCCCTTGTTTGTATTGCCTCTGGGAACTTGAGTTGGGAATACTGAAATCCTCGACTCTTTAGTATCATCGCCAGAGAGACATGCAATACCACACACCAACGCCACACAAGACAGTAATTCACTGCAAAATATTGGTTCCTGGCACCGAGGTACTGTACATCCAGAACCCCAGCTAGTGATCGTCCCACCGCGTCACTGCCCTCGCCTTTGCGATGCACGCACAAGGGCGATCGATCCCCCATTCATCAAAGTCCAAGCATCTCCACAGCTAATAACATGCTGCCGAATAGGTAGCACTCCACTGCGTGCGCGTGATCCTGCTATGTCTAGCAGCATTGCATTTTCAGAGGAGGTCGAACAAATATTAGGTACTACGTAATAAGAACTGCCTTTCGATAAGGGAAACGGCCGTGACGAGATCGTGTCTCACGGCGTCGACGCGATTGGCATTGAACAGCAGAGACTTTCGTGGTCATTATATGGCTTCGACCGCATTCATCCTCGATCCATCAACCTTAACCAAAACTACCCCTGCCTCGTTATAGACTACCCCTGTCGAATGTTCCAAGTTTCAAAGTGCACGGATCAACGCCATGACGAATCTTGGACGGGACTGGGGCTTCGACAACGGCGGCCTCTTTGTATGGCAACTCCGGACATAAGTCTTGGCCCATGTTTTCTGCCTCTTCGTCCTCTTCATTCCCAGGTCTTGTGATACGTGCACAGGCAGACCTCGCCGGTATGCACAGCAGAAGTTTCATCGACAAAGTATAACGGTTGGTTGCGCAAGAAGACCGAGGATCGTTGAAACGACCGTCTTTTAATGCTCCGAGATGAGATGCTTCAGATCTGGACAGGGTATCCTCGCAACAAGTGTTTTTGGGCAATTGCTTTTCAATATCATTCATGGGCCAACTCCTGCAGCATGAACGATGCTCATTCGATCACCGAGAGGTTAGCACGCACCATGTTACACGTGGCCAGAGTCATCAGGTTTCACAACTCTAATAATAATCATTCATCTGTCCACTCTGTTGGGAATTACTCAATATACATGCAACAACAGGGTTCGTCTTGGAGAGACCAACACTTATTAAAGTCAACACCGGCGATTACCTTTTTTAACTGACCTCCGCTGTTGCATTTGGCCACGTTGTTGGTGCTGCGGCGTTCCCCTGGATGATGGCGGAATGACTGAAAGAATAGCCTTCGTCTCTGTTAAGTTGATGGATAGTTGCTGGGTTACTGGTAGAGCAGTTAACAAGGTCTTTGCTGCATTATGTCTTCGTCCCCTTCTCTATAGTAAGCTATCGTGGTCTTCCAGTTCGCCTTCGTCTGATACACCTCTAGTTGATACTGTCGAGAGTTATAACCCACTCCCTCATATCGCCTCGTCCAGTCGGCAGAGGGGCTCTTATATCAATATCCAACCTCTCGTCACCGAACAAGACTCGTGCCCCTGACTCTCTCATACCGAGTCGTGTGATAAGCACCACGACTAAGGACGAAATCATCTTCCTACCGAAGCCGTTCATGGCCGGACAAGCATTCATGCCGACGCCAAAAGGCATGTACGCATTCTTTTGGTCTCGTGTCAATGTGCCGAAGCGGTTGGGACGAAACTCAAGAGCATCGAGACCCCAGATTCGTTCGTCATGATGCATAGACTCAACGTCGGCTCCTGCCTTCCGAAAGGTCGAGGCCCGGTAGATGCGCTTAGTTGGTGGGTACAGTCGGAGAGCTTCCTAATACGTTGGGTGATTAGCATGCAGTGTTCCTTTCTGTGACGCCTATATCCTGTAAACTATACGAGACGTTGAGATACGGCGAGGACAATGATGAGAGCCACACGAACCCGCGCAAAGTTATCAACAGTCGGATGCAACTGCGTCCCTACTCCATTATCTCGAGAGACAATCTCCGCAACCTCATGAACCACACCTCTTGTTGTAGTATCGACGTAGCGGAAGGCTACATGGACATATGTTAATAGCACGACCCGCCATAGCGTCTCATAAGCTGGCATGATAAGTGCCAGGGTTTCGCTCTCATCGCCGGACACCAGCTTGCGCAGCGCCTCGTGTAAAGAGTTTAACGTATCCTGTTGGGTTACTGGCCTTGGCTCATTCGATCCCTTCTTGGACTCTAGCCAGAGGATGTTGATAAGCCTTGTAGCGTGGTCCGCGTGATCAATATCGAAGGGCTGGATGCGCGTATGCGTAAAGAGAAGCTCTAGTACCATATCAAAGCATAATATGCGAGCGACGCTCTCAACGCTCACTTCGTGCTGACCGCGGTTCTGCAGATACGGCACTAACGTATCCATCGTTACGTTGGCCAGTCTCCAGACCCTGCACCACGCCGCTTTATCGGCGCTTCTGATAGTATGAACCGCCCGTCAGAGGAACTCGGCATGCTGGGTCACATCCGTGGTTATGAACGAGTTGTTTATGCCAAAGGTGGTGATTAGGCGGGTGTTGGGGCCTGCGCGGAGTTGCAGACGGCTGTGAAGTGATTTTGCGTGGAAAGCACTGAAGTCAGCGATATCTCTGTTGCATCTGATCTTCTTTTCGGCCGAACCATAATTAGCCTGAGAGCGAAGGACCAAGTAGATAAGGGCAAGGGAAAGAAGGAGGGGAATAAGAGTCAGGAAGACCCAGTTCATCGTGTATAAAATGTATGGTGTTCTTGGGTGTAGGTAAGTGGTCGAGACCTTGGGATTATGAAATGCTGTTAAGATTGATCGAGCTGGGCTATTATATAAAAATTAACGAATGCATATCAACCAACCCAATTTAGGATGTATGCAATGTTGGCTGAAGCTGATGAGTTCTTCATTGTTCGTTTAGGCTGTGGTGAATGTTGGAACAAACAACTCAATACAAATTGTGGGCTCGGCAAGTCTACAAAGTACCTTTTATGGCTCTCAAAAACTACAAAGTAACACAAATCTCTCAAGTAGGAGGAAACAAGTTTTGAAAGGATAGTGATGGTATTAAGCTCCCCTTTGTCCATAGCCTCCTGTTGCTAAGCACAGGCCAATGTATTCGACTTTATAGCCACCACATCTATGGCATCAACCATAAATGTCCCGCTCTTCCTGATATCCATTCTGTTGGTTATACCCACCTCTTTGCCGCTGGGTTTCCGAAAAGCAACGAGTCTCTTGCGACTTGCCATAGACTGTAAGAGAGGCAGCCTTCCAGCCACCAAAACATGAAGCAACAAGCTCCTCACAAACGCCACTGTCTCCATCAGTGACTTAGAGCGTTCAATATGCTAGTCAATGGCTTTCATTGCTGAATGTTAGAATAGCAGTCACAGTTATTGCATTCAAAGAATGTACTATCCTAAAATTTAGCAACCATGTGGTGGTCGGGGTACCTATAAGTAGACTATGTTTTCCAGTCGACATCTCGGACACTCAAGAACGTAAGGCGAGGAAACGGCACGTGACGTTATCAATTCCGGCCATCATTTGAATGGCTTCTCGGTTCTCTTACTCTTCTGGACTCCAGAATGACACAATCTGCTTTGATGGGTGTGCAGGGGAACGGCCCGCGGCACACCAACAGCCTCCGATCGCCTGTCAGTTTTGACTCCGGCTGCAGCAACTCTGGTCTGATGACAAAAGATACAGCCAATCTCACCACCTCACTTTCTTCTGCTCTGTGAACCCTTTTCTCTCGTCCTTTTGTGACACAATTGCTGCCCTCTGTAGTCCTTACTCCGCTAGTTTCACCAGTGCAACCCCCGAGTGTGAAGCCGGAGCAAGCGTAAGGCCGGCACCGTTATAATGACAGGCGCTTTGACTTCTGCCTGAGCCCCGGTTCCGTCTGAGACGTCACCACTTCTCGGGCACTCCACGAGCGGGCAAAGCATCAATGGTGACGCTGAAAATGGTCAAGAGGCCGGTGACCATGTGCCGGAGCGGCCGGCCATGGCCGATAAGATGCACCTCCTCATCCCGGCCGTTGGCATTGGCGTACTGAATTCTCCATCCTCAACAGTAAGATATACCATACTAATGTGTCTTACTAGGTCTTCATGGTCGCCGTCGACCAGCTCCTGACCGTAGCAACCTATGCCAAGATTGGTAACGAGCTCAACGCCCTCAACAACACCAGCTGGATTGCCACGGCGTAAGTCTAGAGTCCTTACTTGACATCAAATCCAATTTCTTTAGTCTTCTCAACTGACTCTCTGCCAGCTACTTCCTTACACTCACGAGCTTCCAGCCTCTCTACGGGAGGCTCAGTGACATATTTGGTCGCAAGCCATGTCTGCTCTTTGCCTACTCCGTCTTCGCCTTGAGCTGTCTCGCCTGTGGTCTCGCGCAGTCCATGGTCCAGCTATGCGCTGCTCGTGCCGTCGCGGGTATCGGCGGAGGGGGCGTGAACTCCGTGGTTGCTATCCTGCTGAGTGATCTCGTGCCGCTTAGGGAGCGCGGTCTCTGGCAGGGCCTCATCAACGTCATCTTTGCAGCGGGGACGTCGACAGGTGCTCCGTTGGGAGGACTCCTGGCGGACTCGGTGGGTTGGCGATGGTGAGTTCACTTGTGTGTTGTATCTAATGTGGCCACGGACTAACACGAATCCCAAAAGGTCGTTTCTTGGCCAGGTCCCGCTGTGCTTTGTGGCCTTCATTGCCGTCTACTTCGTCCTCGACCTTCCACCCGTAGCGCACGATCACTGGCTCACCAAGATGCGTCAGATCGACTTCCTCGGCGCCTTTACCCTAATCATCGCAGTGGTTGCCCTCTTGGCTGGTCTGGACTCTGTTTCTAATCTCGGCTGGTCACATATCATCACCGTTGTTTCCCTGTCGCTGACCCCGGTCTTATTCGGCCTCTTTCTCTTTGTCGAGATCAAAATAGCGTCCAACCCGTTTGCTCCCGGCCACATAATCTTTGACCGCAGCTTGTTCGCATGCTACCTCGTCAACTTCTTTGGTGTGGCCGGCCAGATGGCGATTGTCTTCTTCATGCCCCTTTTCTTCCAGGCCGTTCAGGGGCTGAGCGCTACAGAGAGCGGGGGCTTGCTCGTCCCTGGTATGGTTGCTGGTGTCACTGCTTCGCTCTTTGGCGGTTGGGTTATCAAGCGAACCGGGAAGTTCTACATCCTCACTGCATCCGCGTATGCGGTGTTACTGTGTTCCATATTGCCTCTAGGACTCTCCGTCTGGTTCAAGTCAACCCCCGGTGAAGTCATTGGTCTAGTCATGACGTCTCTAGGAGCCGGTTGCGGTATGTCACTCGCTACTTGTTTAAGTATAGCCTACTGACCATCCCAGGTATTACTACAACCCTCGTCGGCCTCCTTGCTAACGCAGCTGTGGAGGATATGGCCGTCGTCGTTGCGTGCTCCTACCTCTTCCGATCCCTTGGCTCAAGCATCGGTATCAGCACTGGATCCGCCGTTGTCCAACAGGTGCTGCGTACCCAACTCGCCGCTCGTCTACCTGATGGTAACGAGGCTCGTGAAATCGAGGAGAATGTACGCCAGAGCCTTGATTATATCAAGGAGCTGCCACCTCGAATCGCCGATCAGGTGCGGTCGAGCTACCAGGTGGCGACACTAGGAGCCTTGGCCTTGATCCTGATATACCTAATTGTAGCATTCGTAATGACCTTTTGGATCAAAGAGAAGCATCTAAAGCGATAAATAAGAGCATAGATTTTCGTAAATTAGCTTGGATATACACTGAGCCAGGTACGAGGTTCTAGGAAGTTCTACGGCTCTATATATTATGGCTACATATTGCGTTCTATAAGTCTAACGGCATATAATATCATAGTATATTTCGGGTCGTCTAAGTTGCGTCGAGTTTATCTACGTTTCGGCTCACGTTCGCCGTCAGGATCCATCATTTGATTTGCCAAGCGGCTCTAGCCCGAATATCTCATCCGAGTTTCGAGGATTGCGGCTCTCGGTCACCTCTCCGAACAGGAACGCATTCTTCTCGCGGCTAGCGCTATTAGATATTCGCTTCTTGTGCTGCGGCGGAGGCGATTTTGCCGACGAAAGTGTCGATTTCGAGGGTGTAGATTCATCCGGCTCCAGCATCCAGGAGAAGGATGACTGCGCCAGCGTTGATCGGGTGGGAACAGGCCTTGGCCTCACTTCTGCCGCCAGCCTTGTCGTCGAAGGTCCTGTTATCGGATTGTCACCCGACGTATCCATGCCATCGGGGCTGGATGGGGTTGCAGTGTCATCCTTGAGTGCTGGATCAGGCTCCGCGATCTGAAGACTGGATATGTCTACACCTGCTGAGGTCGGAAGCACTGGTTCCGGCTGAACAATGGTCGTCTCTGCCACTACAACCTCGTTGCGACTCTCAGGCGGCGGAGACTCCAGAATCGGCACTTCCATGGATGAATCCTCAAGGTAGATCCGGACGAACTGGACCTTGGCAGCCGCAATTTCGATAAGCTCAAGGCTTTTGGCCTTGTCATCCAAATTGGAGGCAGATACTGCTTTGAGATTGTTGACCGTGTCGTCAAGCATGGCGGCAAGTTGCTGGTTACGCCTCTCGAGCGCCGCAAGGCTCTTGGCAGGTCCCTCCTCGCTCAATATTTGCCGTGGAGATCGAGGTGCTGACCGAGCCTCATTAAGGTTACGCTTTATCTCTCCCATGGCATCTCTGACTGCCTGATTGATACCTAGTTTCTCGCCTCTTTCAAGGACTCCCTTCGCTCCTTTGGCTGCTCCCTGGAAGAGGGCCTCCATGCCGCCTTGCTGCTGGATAAATCGAGACGGTGACGGAATTTGTGACCTTGAGCCGAGGCCTCTTTGCCTGAAAGAGTTGAAGCCACGGAAGCTTGGTGTAGCTGCTCGCGAAGTCTGAGAGGGCGACGACAGTGTAGGCATCTTGCCTGTGTATTTCATGATGAGAGAAGATCCGCCTGATGCGCTCAGGTGTTCTCGAAGATACAGCGCATCGTCAACAAACGTATGGGGGCCATGAGGCTCTGATGGGGCTGGGTATTTCAGGAGCAATTGAAGGCATACAGAGTAGTCTGCTTCTAGTACTGTGATTTTATGTTAGGTTTAGAAGGAGCAGTTGACAGGGGTAGCTCACAGTCCCATCGGATTCGAATTAACATGGCAACGCAAATGAGGTCAATAAGCTCCAAGGATGAATCAACAGCAAACATGGTGTCCCAAAGGACCAAGTACTGCTCGAATGGAAATTCTCTACTGAAGAGTAACCGGATCCATCGACTAAGCTTGGTTAGCAGCGATCTGAGTGTGCGAGAAGGATAGAACCAACATGAGAAAGATTTGCGGCAGGATCTCAATATTGGTGAGATGCGCGGCGAGTTCCGGGTCAACTTTTTGGAGGCAGACCTCATGGATGAACTTGCTCCTCTCCACAATCGCAGAACTCTGCTCTGGGAACTTGGAAGGCCGCAAGGAGACGCCAGGCGTGGCGGGAGAGTCTTTAATCTCGTAGAACGACTGAGCGTGGTCCATTAACTTCGAGAACAGAATGAAGGCGTCATGTTCAACGAATGAGGCGTCCAGGGTTTTGATTAAAGTATCGTCGAGAGATGCATCTGATGGGATAGTTGCTGGATCAAGGACGTCTTGCTGAATAACGTGTAGAATTGGTGCGAGAAGTTCGTGCATGCCCTGGCGATAACCCCCTCGTTCCGGGTTCAGCTTGCAGTACATGAACAGGATATCCAAGATCGTGCATTGAGTCTGATCCTCGTGGTAATCCGCTTCGTCTGGGAGTCTCTGCACATCTTGCTGAATCTCAGTACGGATAATTTCATCCTTGCGAACAGTGTTCCAGGGAGACTTGAGGCTGTCAGTTTCCAAGCATCAGCCTAATTTTCAACACTAAACTCACATTAGGATCCTCCGTTAGGGGATCGATACTAAGTTCAGCAAGTGCTTCCGGATGCTTGATGTACTTGAGAAAATGTTCTCGCTGCTCAGTATAGAGACGTCTGCCTTCATCGAGGGCTTGAGACCAGCTCGAGCCTTCTGCAGAGGTAGAGAGAAGAAAGGTCTTTAGGGTGTCAATACTGGCGGCGCAATTGGAGTTAATAACGAATCAAGTCAACTAACCTTCCAACAAACAGAACGACAGCCTGATATGCATGGACTCGAAGGACCATTATATCGAACCGCGCGCTGCAGGTCGACAAGATGCGCGCCGTGGGCTTGGGTCTCATGCCATCTCGACCTGCACGGAGAGGGTTCGTCAGTACTCAATCGTTCGCGTCGACGCTGATAGGTGAAACCCACAGCAACTCTTCAAGAGGTCTCATGATGCTTCGCCGTGAAGCGAAGTGAAATGGGAGTAGGTTTCAGGGTGTCACGAAAGAGGTCCGAGGTGATTGGGTTTAGTCTGGATATGATGTCTGATGACGGAGTTAGGGAATGGACGGGAAGTTGTCGGCGCTTGGGCTCCGGGCAGCTCGGCCCCGCTCGCAGCCCTCCACTAGCGCTGAAGGCCCGCGACAGCACACCCCGGAGGGGCACCCACCAGAACGTCAAGGCCTACCCGCTCAGGGGGGCTGACCGCCAAACAAATAGCCACCTCATTATGCCTTCAGCTTTGAGGCCGTGAATCTCCAACCTCAGCCTCGACATCATCGTCGCTCCCTCACCCACCCCCTTTCTTAGGCTCGCATACGGTCCATCCCTGTCTCGTGATCACGAGCCCGGGAAGGATGCCTCTTTGGACGCTCTATCATGTCTGCAGATCTCTTCGCTGAGTTCAACAGCCTCTCAGATAACTCTACACCTCCTCCTCCAAGCCAACAGACAACTCCATTTCAACCTCAGGCGCAACAAGCGCCACCTCAGTATTCACAACAGACAGGAACCAAGGATCCCTTTGACTTTTTCAATCATACTAATCATGCTCCGCCGATAAACACGCAGCCTTGGTCGTCTTTCCAGGCCCAGACCGTTGCACCAAGTGCGTTTGGAAGTGCATCAGTTCCATCGAAGCCGACAGAACCAAGTCAGGATGACGATGATGGATGGGGTGATTTTGAGGTAGCTGAACCCTCACGGCAGCCTACGACTGCCACTCCTGCTTCTTTTCAGCAGACTTCAAGTCCCGCAGTCACTTCTCTTCCAGCTTGGGGCTCAGGCACGGCTGCTGGCTCAACTAGCTCACCCTCAATACCGTGGCATAATCAAACTCCAAGCCCTGCTTCAGCTCTGGCCCAAAAACCACCTGCTGGCCCGCAGCGACCCCTGAACCGGATTGTAAGAGCTCCAACCCTTGATCTCATGTCCAACAGTCTTGTCGATACTGGCGGACTATCACATGTGTCTTCCGGTCCTCAATCACAGCAACCACGCTATCAGCCACAGCTTGGACAACATCGGGAGCAGCAGCAAACCCATCACCAACCACGAATGAAGGCCACGCTAAAAGCATCGGCGCCAAGTGATCCCAGCGTTTTGTTTGATGCCGAGGACTTTGAACTTCAAGTCGCCGAAGGTGACGATGATGATGACGATGACGACTTTGGGGACTTTGAAACGGTGTCTCCTCCGCCAGCCGCGCCATTTTCAGCGACGGCGCCTAAACCAGCACTTTCGAAGGCACCTGCAACTCTTCCATCGATGGATCTTTTGTCATTGGACGATCCTGAACCATCAACATCAAAATCAACGAAGAAGCCACCCCCTAGTCAGCTTCTTGGGCCCCTGGCGTTCGGAGCTACGACGACAAACTATCCCCAGGCACCAAAGTCTCCGTCCTTCCAGGACCGTAATCCTTTTCCCGACTTGGCCATCAAGA
This sequence comes from Fusarium cicatricum, assembly GCA_021730345.1. Taxonomy (NCBI): domain Eukaryota; kingdom Fungi; phylum Ascomycota; class Sordariomycetes; order Hypocreales; family Nectriaceae; genus Fusarium; species Fusarium cicatricum. The sequence goes on along the minus strand of JAJODA010001050.1, from coordinate 24,984 downwards.
CGCCTACTGCAGCAAAGCCTGAGGAGGTAAAGAAGTCTAAGGAACCATCGCCTGTCACAGCATGGCCATCTCTTCAAAGCGCAGTCGACACAAAGACATACAAGGACAATAACGATGACGATGGATGGGGGGCTTGGGATGATTTTCCAGCTACCGATAGCAAGAAAGCAGGCATCGACTCGACAAAGCCGCCCGAGAGCTGGGATTGGGATGCCGTTGACAACGTTCAGCCATCGCAACTTACCATTCAAGACGACGCTCCTCCACCGATCAATGTCCCTCCTCCGTCCGTCATTCTGTCTGCATTCCCTGACCTATTAAACTTGAGCAATGCCCTGTTCAAGCCCATATCGGGCCAAACCACCTCGATCAAGCAGCGTGTTCTGTCGGATCCTAAAGCTGTGGACTTTTTACAGGGCTACGTTCTTCTGGCCACGACAGCTGCGCGCATAATCGCAGGGCGGAAGCAGCGCTGGCACCGAGATAAGATCTTGGCTAAGAGCATGTCGATCTCGGCTGCGGGTAGCAAGGGTATGAAGCTTGCGGGCGTGGACAAGACACAATCAGCGCGGGAGGACCGTGAAGCTGCTGATGTCGTAGCGGTATGGCGTCAACAGGTTGGTCGTCTACGGTCAGCCATTGCGGCCGCCAAGACTACCGGTAAGAGCCCAACACTGAGGGTTCCCGAGATTAGCGAGAACATGCCGGTGCAAACGGCCAAGATGGTACCTACAGCCCCCAAGCCGTGCATCGTCTGCGGTCTTAAGCGAGAAGAGCGAGTGGCCAAGGTAGACTATGAGGTAGAGGATAGCTTCGGCGAGTGGTGGGTGGATCACTGGGGACACAGGGCTTGCAAGAATTTCTGGATAGAGCATGAGCAGAAGCTGCGGCAACGATAAGTTGAGATGTATGCCACGAGCCCGTGTGTATATGTAGGTATTTGATAGCATTCTTTGCGGCGTTTGGTTCTCGGGTAAGATGAACTGCACTTTTAGCCATTTCAAGCGTGCGTTTGCACCCAAGAGGAAACAACACCTTCATGTGAGAGAGCATAATTACAAGCATCGCACAGCAGATGAAAAGCACTGGTCAAATGATGATGTATTTGAGTAAAACGCAATGCTGTAACTCGTCCTTGGTCAGGACATGAGCAGCCGGTTTGCGGGGTTTGACCGTTGCACGGCACCCCGACTGGGGGACACCGGCCGGCCGCGCCGCAAACGGAGAAGATGACTTTCCTCTTAAGGTATGAAAGTTGAGTCCATTTGACTTGTTCGTACTAAGGTCGCCTCCGTTTGGTAAGTCTGAAGGTGATAGGACCAAGAATATTGTGAGGTTGGGAACGTCATGGCTCCCTTGTGGAGATATCTCAGAAGCTATCAAGCACGAGGTTTCGCACGCCATTGGCTGTGACCCTATGCCATCCCAATGGTCTGATACTGGCCTCGGAGAAAAGATGCAGACTCGGTGGCACCTCAAAACCCTAGGTAGGTGGCTGGAGGCTACTGGATGGCGGGACTTTTACAAAGTACGCACCACAAAAGGCAGCTGGAGTTGACGGTCTCTGTTGGAGAGGTCGTTTCGCCTGGCCCGCCCCATCAAAGATAACCCCCTGGCCCGAGTGGGTGTGGTAAAAACCTCCGAGTGACCAGGTGCCCACATCAAAACGTGTGTGTTCCCTGGTCTGGTCTCGTCTGGCAGTGAGTGACTTGAAGTGACAAAGATGCCAGAAACCTGGGAAGCTTGCTTGATCCTCAAAGGGGCTTAGTGAGATATGCCAAGCATCCGTGAATGTCTTTGACTTCGCTCTCGCCCTGACAGGGTCCGACTTCATGCTGGAGGTCTTCGTGTTGAGTCAAGACTACAGTCTCTCTCTTGAGTTCAGCTACAACCTAGGCAGTAAGAGTGTCATTGAACCCTCCGTGGAGCCTGGGATCAAATGAGAGTCCCGTCATCTAACCGGCATGTCCTCAAAGAACGGCAGGTAATAGACCAACTGCCGTCCCATGCCCTCATTGACAACTTCCCAAACGGCGGCGTTGCACTTACCTACCTAGGTACAGTACTTACTAGTACCTAGCCAAACGGCAGGTACCTGTACCTTCCTTCAGTTACGTCGGCTCTTGGCCAGTTCATGAAGTCACAGTGTGCAGCCCTCGCATCGTCCATTGCACTAGTCTTCAACTGAGTCTTGTGCTTACTTTTGAAAATCAACAAGCTTCGTATGTAGTTTTCAGAATCGTGAGGTGTTCTAGAATAAAACTGCCGTTGAGAGGAAACCTGACAGAGGTTGGGCGCCCTGTGGACTGGGGGCAGGAGGCTTGAGTGGAGACGACGGCAAGTGGGATGAATGGAGCTAGGAGCACAGCTCCAGTACTTGAAGAGCCAGTACCCTTTCCCCTCAGGTGTCCGGTTAATGCACATTATTTGGAGACTTGAGATGTGAGCTGGGATTATCAATACTAGAAGATCGAGTAACGGTTCTATCCTACCACAGGAGGTCATAGCATCCTCATCCCCTCGCTAAACCATGCAGCAAGTGTCTTTCTTTCTTTCTTTCCCCCCATCCACCCAATCCGCTTCCCTAGTACCTTAGTTACCCCACCCACCTCACTCCCGGTCACTCACTGACTGCCTGCGAAGAGAAAGGTACCTTATGGACCTGCTGCTGCTGCTGCTGCAGCTACTGCTACTGCTTAGAGCTGTCCTTGATGGTCATTCTGTCTGGCCGTGGCCCATCTCTTCCACTTCTTCTTCTATCCTCCTTCACCCGCTCACGCATCTCTCTCACACCTCACCTTACCTCACTCGACTTCACCCTCTCACGACCTCTCCTCTTCCCTCTATCTCTCACCCCTTCCCCTCTCTCTTCTCGTCCTCCTCTCCATCTCGACTCTTTCCGCCTTCATCACCTCAGCTGTTGGCTTCTCTGCTTTTGCGCCTCCCGTTTACCGTAGAATAGCCCACCCGCCGCCGTCTTCGCCGCCGCTTTCTCTCGGAGCGCTCGCGACCCTTGACCCCGCTATCCCGCCTCGCGTACACGACCGCAGAAAAAAAATACACTGCACCACCATCTACATCCCGCTACCCCCGCCTTCTCCAGCATCTCTCTACGTCCTCGCATCTCCCCCAGCGTTGACGACCAAGGTCAGTGAATAGTTTCCTTCTCGGCGTAATGGTTTGGCCGTGGCCGCAGTTCTTCACAGTTACCAAAAAGTGCCTGTGCACGTGGGGCTGTCGCTCTGATTGTGCGCTGCAAGTGCAGACGCCCAATACGCGAGATCGCATGTTGATTCAGCCGTTTTACTCAGTTGCACCATCAAACCATGCTCTAACACGTCAAGCAGAAACTCTCGGACATTCTCCACGTTTGTTCGCTCTTCCCCCGCTCAAACCTCGCAACCTCCAACCTTCAAACACTTCCCTATCCTCCCCGCGCATCCCGACGTCGTACCAAAATGTCGACCCCTCAGGATACCATCCCCTCCAATGGTAGCGACATCCTCGACCAGATGGATCAGCTTAGGATGGAAGATCGTCTCGGACCTGATGGCGAACCCGCCCCTAAGACGGACGAGGAGTACGCCCAAGCCCAGCTGACTCTTCGCGCTATCGTTTCTTCCAAGGAAGCCGGTGTCATTATTGGCAAGGGCGGCAAGAATGTTGCCGATCTCAGGGACGAGACCGGCGTCAAGGCCGGCGTTAGCAAGGTCGTTCAGGGTGTCCACGACCGTGTCTTGACCATCACCGGCGGTTGCGACGCCATCTCCCGGGCGTATGCCATTGTCACCCGCGCCTTGCTCGAGGGCGCCCCTGCCATGGGCATGGGGGGCGTTGTTCAAAGCAACGGTACTCATCGTACGTTAATATCCGCTGTTCCGATGAAAATCACGTTCCGGAAGCCGCTAACAATGCTCTTGTAGCCGTCAAGCTTCTCATCTCGCACAACCAAATGGGAACCATCATTGGAAGGCAAGGTCTCAAGATCAAGCACATCCAAGATGCCTCAGGGGTCCGCATGGTCGCTCAGAAAGAAATGCTTCCCCAGTCTACTGAGAGGATAGTCGAGGTTCAAGGCACCCCCGAGGGCATTCAGCGCGCTGTATGGGAAATCTGCAAGTGTCTGGTTGATGACTGGCAGCGGGGTACCGGAACCGTTCTTTACAACCCCGTTGTTCGCACTCAGCCTGCTTCCACCACCGGAAGCGTTGGTGGCGGAGCGACATACAGCCAGGGCTCGGGCAGGAGCGAATACACTAGCCCTCGTGTTATGCGAACAGGTAATGGCGCCGACTTTAGCAACGGCAGCTCAAGGCCCTACAATCGTCGCTCTGATTCTGACGCAGCCATTCGAGGCCCACCTACCCACGACGAGAATGGCGAGGAGATCCAGACGCAGAACATCAGCATTCCCGCGGACATGGTGGGCTGCATCATTGGACGCGCCGGCAGCAAAATCAGCGAGATCCGCAAGACCTCGGGCGCTCGCATCTCCATCGCCAAGGCAAGTGTAGATTTTCTACCAAGGCAATTCAACATAACTAACAGACGACCTATAGGCACCTCATGATGAGACCGGCGAGCGCATGTTCACCATTATGGGCACGGCCAAGGCCAACGAGTCGGCGCTTTTCCTCTTGTACGAGAACCTCGAGGCTGAGAAGATGCGCCGTAGCCAGCTCCAAGAGCCCGAGTAGGCGGCTTCTTATCGCTGCTAATATCGTCGAGGTCTGCGTTGTGCGTTCCCGTGCAGCTTACCGATGTCATTCCTGACTCGGCGGCCAGGGGCACTTTCAGATCTAACTTGCCGCGAGGCTCCTGTATTCTTTGGGGACGATACCAGACGACATCACCACCAACGACTCCCTCCCGAATCCTTCTACCGAAAAAGAAAAAGCATATCATCAACCCCGTTTCCTTTCCTGACTGTTCTTATTCTCGTTGCTATCGTTACATCAATTGGGGCGACTCATGAATATGAGCCTGCCACTAAACCTCCCTTCGTCACCTTCCGAACCAAGCAACCCTCTTTGTGGCGCGATGTATCGCTCTCCATCTCTCGTCTGTATCAGTTTCCCTCACCGAATCCTTGCCGCAGCTCCATTCTCCATCGGAGTTATAGTTTCATGGCTCTGGAACCAGCATGACACAGTGCTTCCTAACGACTGGTGAGCCATGCCGGCTTGGCCCGACATGGCTATGGCTTTACGACACAATAATCAACCCTCAAAAGAGCAGGTAACGATTGGGACGGCGCAAACCTCTAGAGGCCGAGAAGGGCACATCGCGGTCTCTACCTGACAATCTCTACTCAATCTTCGCGTCGCCTCCCCCTCCTTTCACCTCGCACAACTGTTTCTCTCTCTCTTACCCTCTCGGATTCCGACCTTGTCACGCGACCTGCGCCTCCCGACTTATCGCTCACATAATCCTGAATCACGCATCGCTCTTACATACCCATCACCTCATTCATAATTGGTTCACCCCATTGGGGTCTTGTTCCTTGCGACTTCACACCTGGGCGATGCCTCTACATTCCATGTCGGGATTTCGGAAAAGCATCTTTAGCTGGGAGAGAATTTAGCTTGGACGGAAAGACCATGAATAAAATTAAAATTATGAGCATGATGATGTGGTCTGCACTCCTCAATGTAGTATGTTTTTCTGTGATGTATGGGTTGTGTTGCAACATAGCCATCTTGGGTGTCGCTGCCGTGATCATGCTGTGGCTGAGGTGAATTTAACCCCCGGGCCCACCTGGACCCTTGTGGCGTTAGTCGTCTCATGGTTAAACTTGAAGCCATCTGTCAAGTTTCATCAGCAACTCTATGATTTGTTAACTCTGCTTCTCCAGCTTCTTTTCGCTCGCTCAGTTCTTTGTCTCTCTTTTTAATCTGATTGCCCTTTTTTTTGTGTCGTCGAAAACAAGACGACCCTCTACATTTACGCAACGCCTTTGATTCCACAACTCCCAACGGACAGGGGAATGGCACGGTCAAAGCAGCCCGCCTTGAAGCGCGAGCCTTCGTCCGAGTACTTCAACAAGACAACTGCGACTTGGGAGAATTCGAATGGTGCGCACAAAGGCTCCAATGGCCACGTCGTCAAGAGGACGATGGATGTTGTGCCGCAGACGCAGGATGCGGGACTGGTGCAGCTCGTAGTGGCTGTTGCGGGCATATATGCGTCTTTGTAAGGGATCATGATGCTGATGGGAATGGAGGCGAGGCGCAGACTTGCTAACCCGTGTCGCTTCCAGCTTGACCTGGGCCTATCTTCAGGAGAAGCTCACGACGACGCCGTACGGACCGGCCGACGCCCCGGAAGTCTGGCACTTCCCCGTCTTCCTCAACACGATCCAATCCGTCTTTGCCGCCATCGTGGGCGCCGTGTACCTCTTCGCTTCGACGCCGCGCAACAGCCCCATGCCGCCCGTGATCCCCTCGCGGCGCATCCTCGCGCCTCTCGCCCTCGTGGCCGTGACGAGCAGTCTCGCTAGCCCCTTTGGCTACGCGTCGCTCGCGCATATCGACTACATCACCTTCCTCCTCGCAAAGAGCTGCAAGCTTCTCCCCGTCATGTTCCTACATATCACCATCTTCCGCAAGCGGTACCCGCTGTACAAGTACCTCGTCGTCGCGGCCGTCACCTGCGGCGTCGCCGTCTTTACGCTCCACTCGGGTAAGAAGAAGAGCAGCAAGCGGTCCGATGATGCGAGCACGGCGTGGGGGCTACTACTGCTGGGCATTAACCTGCTGTTCGACGGCCTGACGAACAGCACCCAGGACCACATCTTCCAGACGTTCCGCCCGTACTCGGGGCCCCAGATGATGTGTGCGAATAACCTCATGAGCACCTTCGTTACGGGCGCGTACCTGATCGGCAGCCCCTGGCTCGTGGCCACCGGCGTTGGCGAATGGCTCGGCATGGACGTTGCCGGCAGCGCGGGCGAGTTCAACGCCGCGCTAGACTTTATGGCGCGATACCCGGCCGTGTGGAGGGACGTCCTGGGCTTTGCCGCGTGCGGCGCTGTCGGCCAGGTCTTTATCTGTAGGTCCCCTTGCCGCCCTAATCTTCACCTTTCGACTAACCTCGTCCCAGTCTACACCCTCTCCACCTTCTCCTCGGTGCTCCTCGTCACCGTCACAGTCACTCGCAAGATGTTCACCATGATCCTGTCTGTCCTGGCGTTCGGCCACCGCCTCACGCAAATGCAGTGGCTCGGCGTTGCCCTCGTCTTTGGCGGCATTGGCGTCGAGGCAGGCATCGCCCGGCAGGAGAAGATGGCCAAGGAGGCTGCCAAGAAGACAGGCCAGCAGAACGGGAAGAAGGAGTTGTAGGCCAAGAGCGATTTGATATTTTGCGACTGAAACATGTAAAAATAGAATAGGCGTTATATGTGTATGTTGCAGGATTGTCTCAGTATAGTGTTATATATATAGAATGGCGTCGAGGGTGCTCAAGCTAGAAAGGAAGGCACTTGGTGTTCCTCAAGATCGCATTGAAATATCCCATCGCCACCACTACAGTGCTTCACAAGCTGAAGGTCTCGGAGGGAGACAAACCTCGAGAGACGGGGCCAGAATCCGCAGTCACTACGAAACCGCCGATCCACGTGTCTGGAGACTGGACTGTTGAGACGGCGGTCTCTTTAATAGACGTATAATCCTATATGTCAATTCTTAGGCTTTGATCCAACATAGTCTGGAGAGTGCAGCGGGTCTTTCTTAATGTGTATCGTGAACCACTTTGAATTCATGAACGTTGGCATCATATCCAAGAGTTACATTGAAAGGCAACAGTCAATAAACGAATCACGCAACGGGGGCACAGTCAAGTTTGGCGAAGATCTCTGTTGATTTCACCCGAGTAACTTCTTAGTGGTTTCTCGGAGCACCCTCTCCAAGCAGCTATCTCTCAGTTCCAGATGTACTTCGCTTCCAAAACTCCCTCCCTGCATAACCCAACGTAGCAGGGTTGCCGAACCCATGACATGTTTCCATCCCCTTTCCATAACTACCTCTAGACATTTAAGTCCTCCCTGGACAAAAAGGGGGGTGAGCCGTCCCAGCACCCTTTGCCATACGCCACTCCATTTTCGTAGTCCAAGCATGAAAGCAAACCAAATATAGAATAAGCGAGAAAGAGAAGTGACAAGACGACATGCCTTTGTCTGAATTACACGGATGACTTGAGAAGACAATGTTGACACCGTGGTGAAACCGTCAACGCCATGCGCTGTGCTTTGCTGAAAACGAAAGTATGGGTAATATAGGGTGTAGCGATTGGATTATGTTGGTGACAAAGAAGATCGAGTTGATGCTTGCGTATCGTCGTGCGTCCGGTCCCGTAGAAACCGTATTGGTGAAATAATCGGCAAATGGTTTGCCAACGCTGCATCCTCCACGTTGCAAGAACGCCTGAGAATGCCGTGTTTAATCGTCAAAGTGTAAGTGGGTTAGATGACGAATACAAGAGATGTGAGCGAAAGTATCGGATTGCGGGTCTGCTTTTCAGCGACCTCTTTTTAACTCCCGAGTCGGATGTCCGTTCATCCAAAAGGGCTGTGTACATGAATCGAGGCCAATAGCGGCCGGATCTCGTTATATCAGGTCATCAATTGACCGAATAATAGGTGCTTCGCCCTTCGTTGGGGGGCTTCGAGGATCTGCCACAACCGGTGGGCTTCCAAACGTAGAAAAAGGGTCGCGAGGGAACATGCCAGCTCGAGGGGAAAACAAGCTCTGGCTCGGGGTCGGTGGACACTCGATAAACCGCATGCCGGCAACTTCAGGAACCTCGTGAAGGGGGTTATTGGTCATCGTTTCAGCCCGAGGAGACAGAAGAGCCTCGTCGTCTGGATATGACCCTGGAAGATTAATGGTTCTTGGAACCGGCGCATCGTCATACGTCGAACTTGGCAACTTGGTGGATGCTGCCGGGTTGAACCGTGGAAATGACATGCTCTGGAAGCCAAAGCTCGACTGAGTGGAGAATCCAGGGGATGGTGGAGGCTTCGTCGCAGGGTCCAAAGTTGGGGCCAGAGCTAGAGTGGGAGGCGGCCTGCCATGACCTGACTTTGGTCTTTGGGGCAAGTCTCCCAGCTTGAGGGGGGCCAAGTTGTCCGAAGACTTCTGCTCAACTTCTTCCTTCCACGTATAAGTAGGTGGAGCAGATGCTGGTCCTGGCGAGACTGGCCGCGGGCCTGGAGTTGAGTTACCTCGGAGCCGGTTTGGGCTCGCGCTGAGGCTTGATTCCTTCGTGTCCTCAGTGTGCGTCGGTAAAGGCGCTGTGCGAGGCGCCTTGGGACCGATATCAATAGCATCAGCTGACAGGGTTAGTCGATGCTTTGTGGGGCTGCGGCCGGTGCGAGGTCGGTTGGTTGCTGGAGCGCTTCGCTTCTGGGAAAGTTCCTTCTGAAAGTCTTGTAACGAGTACATGAGCTTCATGTTGGGGCTAATCCATTGGCTCTTGGTCTGAGCCGCGTAATAAGCATCGTTGACTGTCAGTTCAGGCTTCTGGTAAAGGCCGTAGGCGATGATGAGGCTGGCGGATCGGCTGGCGCCCTGCTGGCAGTGAACGAGTACCTTCTTGCCCGCCTTGGTCCGGTTCTCGATGGTGTCGCACAGATCCATGAGATCTGGAGCAATATCTGTATTGTGATCCCAGGGAATATGAATGTACTCAGGCTCCTTGAACTGGAATGCCTTGGGCGTCGTAGGCGTCTCAACAGAGTCCTCACTCTGGGGATATTCAAAAGCAGTAGCAAAGCTAGCTGTAGATACAGCGGTGTCGGGTATGGGACTCTCGCCGTCAGGTGTGGAATATCGGAACTGGCCGGATCTTCGAGATTCCTGAGCAATTCTGCGCATTTCGAAAGGGTTGCGGACTTCCCGGGCACAGTTGATCACTACATCAAATCTCGATGCCTCATCCGCTGTTGGTTCCAGATAAAGATAGACGTCATCTCCATATATGGCAATCGGTCCATCGGGGTAACCTGGAGTTTTCATGTCTTCATTGTTTTCGCTATCACGGTATGGATCGTCGTCACGATTGGCCATTTGAGTTCTGATTGGTGAGTCTTCCTCCGTAATGGCGGATTCGAACGATGTCTTCATAGTCGTTTTAGTCGGACGCAGCACCTCGGAGAGGCCAGATTGGTTCCGTTCCAGTACTTTTGGAAATGACATGCCACCAGGTGGACCAAAGGTTGACGACTTGAGACCCGATGACATGTGAGGTGAGGAGCAAGAATGCTTGAGAGCCCGACGCTGCAGCATTGGAGCCATGCCTGGCGAGGGTGGAACCTCCAAAGTTGTCCTACTAATAAGGTCGGAAGTGTTTGTCTTGAGGCTCAATTGGCTAGGTTTCCGCCTTGGCGCAGGAAGCATAGGCTTGATGAACGATGGAGAAGACGGCTCCGAAACCAATGAGATGTTGGTGGTAGCAGTCGAGGCAGCAAACGGGGGCTGGATCGAGAGGCCCTTCATGTTGCGAGCGCGACGTGGTGAAGGTGAGGTCATGGGACGCTGTAACCGAGGAGGCTCACTGAGGAGAGTGCTGGAGTTGGTGGTAGGCAAGGCACCAAAGCTCGTGGCGGGGAAGTTGTTTAGTGGAATCAGGTTGATCGGAGAATCAGGAGACGAGGATGGAGATGGGTCTGAAAGAGGTGACGAGTCGGTTGTGGATAATGTTGTGGTGGGAGAAGAGTCTGCCGATTCCGACGTTTGAGTTGAAGTGCTGTCATGATGTTTGTGGGTTGGGTCCGCGGAAATCATGCTCGGCCGAAGGCCATGTGGTTGGGAGGCACTCATCATGCCGGGTCTTTTGGGTTCCATGCCGACGAATTTGGGATCGACAAGTGTGACGGTTTCTTGGTCGGCCATTGTCTCGGCATCCAGGTCAAATACTGTCATGAAAGGCGGTATTTGTTCCTCGTACACTCTGCGGTCTGTTACTGACGGCATGGTTTGGTAGCCGCCTTGCGGTCTAGTGAAATGGGTATTCGTATGCGGAGAATCGCGAGGTAGGCGTGAAGGGTCAAAGGTGATCTTGGCGCTTGCGAGGGCGCGGTTTCCAGAATTTCCTCGCGATTTCATATAACCACGCTGCTTTCCACCAGGGACAGTGTCGTTAAAATTATCAAGATATGTGCAATATTTCCCAAAGTAAATAGCAAAAGAAAAATTGATCCGGTAAGAGAAATGAGTGGCTTCGTGGGCCGTGGTGCGATCGAGAGTTGAGCCGGTCGTTGGATGGACAGCGCAGCTGATCCTGTCACTTAGGGCGCGATTGATTGGGCGGGCAGTGCTCGGTCGACAAATTGCGTCCCGTGGGGATCTGGTAAAGAGGGAACTAAGCCTCGTGATGGGCTGAAAAAGAGGTCGCTGCTACGAAAATAACGACGTGTCGAGGGGACGGAAGCAGGCGAAGACGTAGCTATCGTCGAATCGAGGGTGTAGCAGGGAGGAGAAGGAACGAGCCCAGAATGGATGTGAGACAAAGAATCGGGGTCTCGGCGAGGAGCATACGAAGGGTAGCGGCTGCAGGGCTGGAAGTGGCGCTGTTACAATCGCAAGATCATTATTTCCCTGTATTAGGGAGACCGTGTCGCCGTCGAGGGGAGGGTATAGAAAGGCGAATGGGGGAAGGCAAACGGGAGGGAGAAGAGAAGAAGATTGAAGATGAAGATCAAAGCGAGGAGAGAAGCGAGAGAGGATGAGAGGAGTAAGAGAATAGTGTGAGAGAGAGCGAGCGCGTCTGGGATTGGACTGGATTGAGTTTGGCTGGTAACAGGCGCTGGGGATTATGGAGATCGGGGGGCGTGCAGGAAGGGAGGGCGCTAGGTTTAGAGACTCGAAGTCAAAGGTACTTTGGACACTGGGCTGCACACTGGGCAACCCGAAGTGGGAGGCACACTAAGTGGAAGCACAGGTACTTTGCTGGTCTAGGCTGGAGGCAACCGAGCGCTGCCGACAGAGCAACGGCGGCACCTAAAACAATCTAAGCCGGAGCCAGAGAACAAGGTAAAACTGCACTCGGCGGCAGAAAGCAGCGACTAACCTCTTGTTCCTCCCATCAAATGTTTATAACAAGCGACGGCACGGCGCGAATGTGCATCAATGGCGGTTATACTTTACACAGAAACGGAGCGGCGGCGGCAGACAGCAAAACGCCAGACACGTCACACTGTGACAGAAGTACCATCTCTCGGTTTACCAGCCAGCCGAAACCAGGATTAGACGGGGTCCAATAGCAAGCAGAGCACAGGGCAGAACAAGACACCAAGGACATCCAGACAAGGGCCAGTAAGCAACAAGCACAAGCAAGCATCGCATCAACAGCAGACCCAACTGATGAGGAATCTCCATCATCTCAGACGTGAGCAGATGGGTCCAGCTCAGGACGAGAGCGCTACGAGGGGCCACTCACAGTCCATATTTCCCCTTCCAGGTTAGTCCCGGCCATGGCTTGTGGGGCATCACTGCTTCATGACTGGTTGGCCGCAGTGCGAAACACGTCCGGGGGCTAAATTTAGACCTCGCGCAACACCACCCAGGGCCTCTGCAGCACCTAGGCGGCTACAACAGACCAATCAGAGTGTTGCAGTCAAATTTGAGACTTGAAAGTGGCAGGGGGCAGGCAGGCAGGTCCGGTGGAGGGTTTAAATTTAAACCACCGGTGGACCACAGGCTACCTCCTTGTCTGCAAGCATCGTTTGCACTGTGCTGTGGAGTGTCATCCTGTAACAACAGATAATTCGGGGATGTTTGATAGACGGCGGATGATCGGTTTAGAACTAGTTAGGCTATCTAAGATCTCGACGGAACTAGGAAACGATGGGCACAGAAGAAAGAGAGAGACAAAACAAGCTTCCAGAATTCCAGCTTGCAGCGCACCTCAATCATACCAACCTCCTCCCAACCTCCAACCTCCCTTATGTAAGGCTGCAGGTCTTTGACATCGTCCCATAGCTGCCCATTTTTGTCTGACCCAGCGTGAGCACAAAACAAGTCTGAGGTTCACTCAGCACTCATCGACTCGCGCGCCGCGTCGGAGCGCCACCCCGTAACGCCGACTATGGCCAAGAAAAGGCCTGACTTGCTACCCCGGCCCGCCGTAGCCCCATAACCCCGTCTCATCCAAATGTTCGGTGGTTAGGGTGTTTGGCGTCACAGGTAGACAAGGGGCTGCCGCTCTCTGTATGAGACTCGTCACTTGTGGCCAGTCTACCAGAGTCATGGTTACAGGAGGGGAGTTCCCTGCTCCTCCACCGTCGACACTACTGAGAGCCGCTGAGAATGGCACTCTATCGTGTGGTGGCTCGGGTGCACTGGCTCCCAGCTGGCCTCTTCGTTGCTGGCCAGGCAGCCGGTGTCGTTCAATATGATTGAAACGGACACCCGAGGCTCGCGTGGCCTTTGTTTGGAACAAAATGCCGATGCCGATGGAGCTGTGTGGTCACGATGCCAGGGCCAATCCTCGGGTTACGAGAGATGGTTGGCTGGTGTTGATCTGAGGTCTCGTGGCTTGGCCCTGCCTTTAGTTGCGCCACGACAATGTCCTCATTCAAAAGCGGCTATTGATGTGGCGATGCTTCTCTATCGCAACAGAGGAACCGCCTGTCAAGGGTGAAAGCGCTTGGGCAGAATTTGCCGAGCGGCAAGGCAGTGCATACATTCGTTCATTCAGCAACTCCGTTCACAGCAGAATATTCAACTACACTCGCCTTGAGACGAGAGGCTGGAGCACAATCTTCGGCAATCCCTTCGTGCCAGACTCGACCGTCGTTCCCTACCACAACTTCAGAGACTTGAGGCATAACTTGGTCAAAACGTATCCAGAAGCCGAAAGGCATTCCCACTAGTCTCGTCATGTCCAAACCCTCCAAAGGCTCAGCCTGAAAGCCCCTGCTTTAAAAGAGGACAATATTCTCACGCCCTCGTTCAGTTTCAGCTTCATTCCTCAACCTCTCACCCGTGAGGGCGATCTTCCCCATCCTCAACGCACCAACAGAGGCAAAAGATAAGGGGTCCCAGAGGCAAAAAGACAAGACCAGCCCACACGCACAGTGAAATTGGATTCTCGCCGAGTCGATGCACGTCAAATTGCTTGGGGCGAGGGGCAACGTCTCGAGCCCACTTGGATCTGGAAAAAGGACGCCTTTTTTTAGTTCATCGTATTGATCGTGGGTTTCGAGACTCAAGGCCCAGACGCGACGACGCACTACAACCTACCACCAGATCAGCCCCTGCAGGGTTCGTCCGTCCTCTGCTTACGACCTTCTCGTTCCTGTCAGAAGAAGAAATTTCGAACGGTTCCTTTAGTCAGATGAGCCACCTGAAAGTTGCAGCACCCGGCCATGATCGAGCACTGTGTCGCGCTTCAGGGACCCCTGGGGCGCTCTCTACCATGACCGGACGCGTTTGGGGGCGGGTCTTATCCTCATCCGTTAAATCTGAAACGAGGCTCTGCATTTCAGGGTCGCTTCGCCCTCTGCTACGCGCAACCGTCTTGATCATCCTCCTTCAATTTTCCCCTTGTTATCTTGAGATCCTCAAGCAAGGATGTTTTGGAGCAGCAGAGCAGATACACAGCCGCGACAGCGCTTGTTTCGCACAAAGTATTGCCTTGCCGCAGGCGAGCATTCACCCAGCAACAGCATCCTCTGTTTCGTGTTCCATCTGGGACTCGGCCGAGTCAAATTCTCTCAGTCTCGTCAGTGGCTGTCCTGTACTGGAATCGTCCCTTGCATCGTGTCTTGTTCGTGTTGCTGATCAGGGTCCAGTCCCCTTGAGTGGCGATTCTGGGTAATTTGGGTGGCAAATGTTCTTAACCCAATGAACTATCAGATAGGTTGATCCTTTACTTTCCCCTTGCGGAAGGAGACGGCCGGATATGGACCTAGAAATCAGAAGCTAAGTTAGCATCCGTGATGCCAGAGGTCACAACCTGAATGGTGTTCATTGTTGAGGGAGCTCTACCGACACGAACTTACTACCAGTTCCTTTCACCTTAGTCAGTCAGGGGCTACGGTGCCAGGCGCAGTTACGGTTCCCTTGTTTCTTAACTTTGGCGTGGGATATCTGTATATCGTTACTCTGTGTGTCTTGTCGTGTAGGAGGAACTGCCAAGGTGGTTCCATTCCCCTTACTTTTTTCACGCCAGGGAAAGGAGACATTTCATTTCTCCGTCAATAGAGCTCAGCAGTATGAATAGGGAAGTGGTCAAGCATTTGATGTGATTGATGTTTTGCCGTGTTGGAGTTTCAGGTTTGTCGAAACGACCCAAGACCTGGACTACCTACCCAGTAGGTCGGGAGACGTATCAGTTAAGGATCAATAAGAGACTCGGTTTATACCTTAGGCAAGGTGGGTTGATTCATCTAGTTCCAGTGTACCACCAAGCAGGCATGCATTTTGATTCCTCTCGTCGTAGTCTGCTATCCAGCCCAAGTACCTCTGTTAGGGCCGTAAAAGTTAGGTGCTCGACTATAGATGGTCCATGGTTGTCTTCTTCGAGTGCTATTATTTTGGGTAGCCATGGATTGCTGCCGCAACGGCTGCCATGCGCGACTGACAGATGATTGAAGATTTAACCAGGAATGGTGGTCCAGAGTTTCACTGTCGCAACGGACAGAAACCATAGGCGCTGTTCTGCCCAGGCATTCACCCAGAGACGAACTCAGCCGCTTATATTGTCCACTGACGGTATTGTTCAACCCCCCAACGTCGCGGTCTAGGGTAGTCCCTAAGCAGCACTGCGATAGCCATCGTCGGCGGTCACGTTTCTATTCGTCCGCTACATCTACTGCTATCACGTTTGAGGTTGACATTTAGCTAAGTCCGATATCTGGCAGTAACGCAACCTGTAATAGAACTCGCCTGGGATGGGTTGGGATGGCACGATGTCGTCTCCACGTGAAGACACAATTGTCGCAGACAGCTTTGCATCTATGTACGAGCCCGCCTGATTCCGAATAGCACTCAGGCTAAATTTAAAATGTTATCGGTGTTGAGAATGAAAGAAGCTCAACGCGATGAATAACCAATGACTGTATCCAAGTAGTGGGACTTAGAGATAAAAACAAAAAAAAAATTGGTAGCTTCTCTTTGAAGAGCGTGTCTGGGACGACTTAGTGTTGGAACATGTCGGACGTGGACAGAAGATGCTTACCATCCTTAGTGCAGGGGCCATGCTACTGTAAAATCGTCAGCTTGGCTCGTTCGAACGGACGACCTTGAGACGTACATCTTCTCTGTATCGTTTTAAAGACCAAATGTGTCACCGAAGTGACGTGGGAAAACCCAACAATTTTGATCTATAACCCCTTTCCCACGGCCGGGACCCGGGTCTTTATTATTCCATATCTTGCAGTGCCACAGCCAATGTGGCTCGTCAAGAACTTCATCCACAAGACTCAAAGTTTGGACCCTCCGAAGCAATTGACCTCTATGGTTGAGTTGGGGCACCTCGTACCTGTATGATCACTTGTCACAAGAAGGAGCTGCAAGAAAAGCAAAAGATAGACAACATGCAGCTGATGCAGGTTTGCTGTAGTCCAAGGGGCTGTATTTACTAAGGCATGCCGGACTTTTTCCATAAACGCAGCCTTGCAGGTGGCTCGGTGCTCGAAACGGGGAACCTGCAGGTGCACTAGAAAACATGAGAGAAATGAGTTCGATACGCCGTACGTCTTATTCCAACAGTCTCTCTTGCTAGTGATAGACTGACATGCCACCTCGCTTGGTTTCTCTGAGCCCGCTTGTGGGTTGCATTCGCCAGAAATCACAGGGTATTCCGTGATGACAACATGCGACGATCCAACGGCCTTGTCCTCCTTGTCCGGATTAATTCTTCGAGATCTGCACAGCTAGTGGGTACCAAAACGGCTGGAGTAAATTAACATCGGTCCTGTCGCAGGCTGAACACGCGAACGGTCCTTTCATCGGAGAAAATGCTTGGAGCTAATTATCTAGGTATGTGGTATGTGACTAGGTATGGCACAAAGACATAGCCATCGTGGGCCATCACGGATTCCGAGCGCTGAGGGTATTCGCAGCATGGACAGGGGACGTTGGTGAGGCTAGTGAAGGTCCTCCCCTGTTGGTTTTACGTGCCGGCCTGAACGCGAACGGGGTCGTCGACGACGGAGATTTTTCAGCTGGCATTGGCTGTGGAACTCAGCGTTACGTCGTACCTGTTGATCGCAACCTGCTAATAGGCACTTGCGAGCCGAATGCACCTCCTACATGTGACATGAAGCGGAGAGATGTATTTGGCTGCTTGTGTTGGCAATCATCTCATGTTTGCTCTCATCCCCCTGGGCTGGTACTGCGTCTAGATGTAAGTACCACAGGACGATAAACGGCCCCATCTCGAATCCCACCCCCAGAGAGCCTCTGTTTCAGCACAGGGATGGTGACATGGAGTTTGGCAGAGGCGTTTCCCTTCATCACAAGAGAATCAACGACCCGTGGTCAAAGCTCTTACAGAGCCATGGCGCTAACCATCCACGGATGAGCAACGCCCAGCCTCCTCGAGCCACGAGCTGACCCCTGGAATAGTGGACTTATGCCCTCTGTTTAACGTTAGCCTAGCGGTCCATCGGGCAGTTGAACCAACGGCGGCCCTTGCCCCCGCTAGAACGACAAGGGATGAGTTGCATTCCGGACGAAAAGGGATCGTAGAGGGTTTTGGGATACGGATACATACAAGGACTGGACAAAACCTCGTGGGAAGAGAGGACGAAAGCTAGGGTCGCTTAGAGAATGGAGCTTTGCGGCCCGGAGCTTGGACAACGAGACATTATCAGAGAGGCAGAATCGAGCGTGGGTAAGCGTCATGTTCTCAGGAGTCGTCGGGAAGCACAGGGGAAACAGTGGCTTTTGCGCGCCGTTCCAACAGCTCTGTGCCTCAGAGGGACAGACGGGCGTTAGTGAACTTAGTGTGAACAAGCCCGGTATCACAGCATTGGACGTTATCGCCGCGGGCGTCTTGGTCTCGGCAGGGGAAAGTCGGTTGCAGATCGAATCCTATACTGAGCCAACTGCAGAGGAGCCATGTCTGTGATGTGCGTGTTCTGCAGCTTAATAGGACCTCTACGTAGTATGGTTTTGGCTTGGCTTGGCCTGGTGTCTCTTGTGTGCGAACTGCATCCACTCATCAGCCAAAGCAAAAATCCACCGTCCAACCCATTCAGTGCGTAAAGGAATCCATGTTCATGACATGGGTTCGTGCGGATTCGTCGGGGCCTTGTTCTGACGAGTTCGAGTTGAAGCCGCAAACGTTGTCGTCGCCCAGGTGCTCTGTATACATACCATGGATGTCATCCAAGCCAATATACCCAGGAGATAAGGAGCTGAACCAAGTCTTTTTTTATCTACCGCAGGCCTAAAAAGAAGCCCGGCTGCTCATCGTTATCCTCGAACAATTTTGTTTGCGAAATAGTCGAGGCTCTACCGCATCTGTTCTTCTCTTTCGTACCCATCCCCTGTTAGGCTGGTGTTGGTGTTGGATCAGAAAGGGACCGTCCGTGTAGGCCCTTGTCGCGGTCAAGACCCCTCCTCCTCTTTCGCTCCCGCTCCCGCTCCTCTCGTCTTTTCCTCTTTTGCTCTCTCACTCAAGCTCTCTCTCAATTGTTCTTGTCTCGTTGCTCCTTGGTCCCTATATTCTTCTTTCTTTCCTTGGATTCTCCCTACGGACACGTTCCTACCTGTTCGCCTTCGCCTACCTACCCACCTGGACTCTCGTCGTTCTCTTTTGCTGCTCTTCTTATCCAGCAACTTCAGAGGCCTGTACCTGATACTCCCTGCTCCTCAGGATTCAGGATTGGCTTCATTTTTTGTTTCGTTGCTACTGCAACTTTACTCAGGTCACCTCGACGACCAGCGTCCCTCTGCCACTTTGGTCTCGGAGGAACGCGTTTCAGGATCCTATTGCGCTTTGACAGAGACGACCTCAGCAAGCCAAGGCATTCTCCTGTCTTAGTCCATTGTTCTTTGGGCGACTTATCCGAGACTCGCACTACCGCGTTCGTTGTAATCACTGATAATTCCCGTCAGGGACTCAAAGACAAAGGACTCGACAGTCTTGTCCCGATCATTCGTCGATTAGTGGCGGCCACTTGCTTGCAGAGCATCAATCTCGAATACACGACCAACCAGTTGGACCCTTAAACCTCGAGCACATACTTTCACAGCCATCACACCCAAATCGCGCCACGCCAGACCCTTCCACCTGTCGCATTTCGCCCGCACAATCGTCTTGAGAGGGTGTGTGGATGAAGGTTGACGTCCCATCTGCAAGCACTTGCTGGGATGCTAGAGTGCTGTGGTGGGCGAGACCATGACGGCAAAGGGCGGTTTCACCAGTGCGGGCCAATTGGGCCCCAACCGCACCGACAGTGCCCACCGGCATCTGCCCATTCTCGGTGCAACCAGCTCCTCCTCGAGGCCTGTTCAGCAATCTGATGCATCTCCATCTGCCTCTTCACTCGTCAACCCGGATTCGCATCGACGGAGCCACAGCTCGTCTAAGCTGCCCGCTTTTCGCTTCACTGACCGCAAAACCAGCAGCAGTGAAGGCGCCCACAGCGCTAACAAGGGCGACCCCCTGGCCATTGGCAGCAACCAACGCAACCATACCCAAAACCAGAATCTCGATCTGAAAAACAACAACAACAACAACAACAATAGCGACAGCAGCAACAACAACAACGTAAACCACAACCCGGCCACTTCGACACCGCAATCGACATCGACATCGTCGGTTGCGACCACTTCGCAAAGCACATCAGCGGCGCTTTCACTGCACCCGTCGCTAGCGCTCCACGCACCATCCCCGGCTGTCTCACCCAATCCAGGCCCTAGCATTGCCCCGGCCTCTGTCTCAGTCCCGGTCCCGGGCTCAGAACCACCAGCATCAGCGGATCTAGGCCCATTGGCGCCCTTGGACAGCGCTGTTAGTGGACCAGACACGGCGTCAGAGCCCGTCTCACCACCCGCTACCGTCCTGGCGACGGCCCAGCCGAACCTTTCTCACCCGACAACGCATCACCACGACGAAAAACACGCCGCCTCTGCGTTTGCATCTGCATCTGCGACCATAAACACGTCCACGAACACAACGACGCCCACCTTGACCTCCGAACTTTCTCCCCCACAGGCTACCTCATCCTCGACGTCCACCGTTTCACCGTCCTTCTTGCAATCGCGCAGGGCTTCTTCATTTCAATCCTCGTCATCCGTCTCGGCAGTTGAGCCTTCATCCCAGGCCAGGCGGCCCGCATCATTCCCTGACGCACCTGCACCTGCGCAAGCCGACGACCACTCCCCGCATCCCACTTCCGCAGCCTCCAAGACTCGGACCCGGCGATCAGTGGTATCTCGCCGATCGAATGCTGCCGCAACCGCCACTGGCCCGCCACCTTCTTTAAACTCAGAGCGCGTGCAGGCCATTGAAGGCGCACAGGGTGCCTGCGCCTCCTACCCCTCCTCATCCGACGGATCATCAAAGGGCTCTCCGTCTGGTCAGCGAGAATTGATTTTACCCAAAACCCTCTCCAAGACGAGTCCGACCGATGAGAGGCGAGCGTCCCTCTCGCAACGCCCTCCTGTATCCTACCGGCCGCCTCTCAACGCCAGCAACAATATCGAGCCACCAACCTCAACCCCCGTTCGCGTTCCACCCATTCGAGCCTTTCGCTCATCAGGGTCTCGCAAGAGTCTCACTCTCGACATGAACTCGAGGCCGCGCTTCTACGATTCTGAGGAGGATCCTGCTGACTCCAACCATGACCGAACCCTGCGCGCCTTAGAGGGCAGAACCGACCAGGACGTGTTGCGCTCGGCACCTCCATTCTCTGGTCGACATGACGGTTTTGATAATGATGACACCGGCGATGTCTTCCTCAAGATTGCCCGGGAAGAGGCATCTCGGCGTCAGCCGGACGAGCAGCCTCCAGACGAGACTCGTAGCGTTGTGGTGAGTGCTTCTCTTTTCCCTTTGAACTGCTGTCCTGGGCCTATGCGCCTGCTCATGCGCCTCTTATTGCGCATGGATGCGAGGCCTTATGAATGGTTTTGAATCTCACGAGGCCCACACTTTTTATCTAATGGCCTGAGTGCATTCACTCGACTCGCTCCTGGAAATCGCTTCCGAACCTTCTCTGCCTTTGTTGACCCAAAGCTAACTCAAATAGTCACGAGCAACCCGAGCAACCCGATCGTCCCATCGCCGGCCATTATCCTCGGTGGTCCCGATGCACCAGCCCACTTCTCCTCCCCAGATCCGACGACGACTTTCTGATCAGCAGGAGACCTCACGTTCCAGAGGCTATGACGACGACAGAGCTAGCGAAGTTTCACGCATGTCTACCTATCGAACACTAGGGAGGGACACGGCGGCATCAGCGCACCCAGGAGAAGACATGGGACGTGCGCGTGGTTCGGGTTCGACTACGCGCCCTTCGCCAGTGACGCCGCGGTCAATAGCTTCTCAAGAGCCTGGCTCGGATCAATCTTCGTACTCGCGCCGAAGACCCTCGATCACCGACAACACAAGTTCGCAAACACGAGGTTCTGCGTATAAATCAAATGTTGGGCATGCTCATAACAAAACATATAATTCCTCCCCGCTAGTTCGATCCTTTGACTTTCAGCGCCAGCCAAACCACGAAACCGGTAACGGGCATGAGGGAACCGAGTCAACCTTGTCGACTACCGCGCCTTCTACAGTATGGGACGAGCTGGATGACTTGAAATCTCGGATTCACCGTCTTGAACTAACTGGCAAGCTCCCTTCCACCTCAGGTGCTGCTGTATCGAGACTATCAGATGAACGACCCCCTACGGCAACCACAACGGTCACAACTATGTCTTCGTCTCCCAAGCGACTTGCCAACAGCAACCACAATGTGGACGCCGCTAGCACCACGTCTTCACAACGAGAGTCGCACCCGATCCTCCACTCTGCCCTTGTTAAGACTAAGCCTCTCCTTGACGCTGAAGTATACCGAGCACTGGAGTCCGCTGCAAATGATGCAATGTCTCTTGCATTTATGATGGGAACTACTGGCCAACCTGGGCCAATTTCCAGTGGCGCCAGCACCATTGGCTCTAGCACAACCGTCACTGATCGTCAACTGAGGCGAAAAGCCGACAGCGTGTGCCGGAGCTTGACGGAACTATGCCTTGCGTTGGGCGAGGATGTGACGCAGACGCGGCCCCGGCAATCTATAGAAATCCCTGCCCCTGTTCAAAGCGAGGCCCCGACGACTCCAACTGTTAACAAGACCTTCTCTGGGCTGTCACAGCGCCGCCAGAGTATTGGAAATAACGAGCAGAGCTTGACAAGGGTGAATACTAGTCCTAGGACCATGTCAAAGTTCGAGGAGAGAAGGCTCAACATCCTTCATGGTGGTTCTCTGCCAACTTCTCGCGTCTCAAACTCGACGCCGTCAACTCCGCATGAGCCAATCTCACAACGGAGGTCCTCTCTTTTGGTGTCCAGGTCTCGTCGAGCCGGCACAGAGGAACCAGATGATGGCAGGAAGTCGTCTCTTTTGCTGAGGACCCGACGCGCGGGAACCGAAGAGCCTGATGAAGGGCGCAGGACCTCGTTGTTCGTCCGCAGCCGCAGGAATACGGTCGGCGACGATGACGACAACAATGAGATGAGATTTCGAACACCTTCACGAGCACATACAGACCTCAACACGATTCGGGGAATGACACATGATCAGACACCGCAGCCACAGGTGTCTGACACAACATCGGCTATCCCTCGCCGGCGGTTCGCCTCATCCAACTTGAGTGTGTCGCGACTGGCAACGCCGTCGACGAACACTGCAACACCTTCAAGGAGATACTTGGAGAGAACCACACAACAGGACCACAACAGCAACAGCGTGGCCGACAAGCTCGCCGAGGACCGCGGGCAACGGTACATGTCCCTTGGACAGACGACGTTGATCAACCGAACCGGTAGCATGATCAGAAGGCCGAATCGAGACAGCATTACGTCTGCCAATCCTTCTACAGCTGCTGGCGGCTACAGATGACGTCAATGACGACGATTTGCATTGATTTTATGATTGTACTATTATACACTTTTTGTTTCGACCGCAGGACGTGGCTATTTTCTTATATTGTTTGGACGGGAGGCACCCCAATTCGTTTTCTGTCGCACTTGATTCGGCTCGGCGATCCATTTCGGACAGCACTGTTGACGTACTTGACTGCTGCTGCATCCGGTGTACATACACTGTCTTCAGACGAGGCACATATACGAGGAAAAGTTTAAGGGAAAAGCAGCTACACGGTGTTGGGATGATCGTCTTTGAGAATGGCGTACCGCAAAACCGTTGCGTTGCAACGAGGTCCACCACCGTTGGGCTCATTGAGAACATGGCTGGTTGGGAAAGGACTGGGACCAGGATAAACACATGGGTACATGCGAATTAGTTTAATGTATGATATGACTTGATCGTGTAAGAAGCGACTTGTCTGATGGCTCAGTCAACTGTATCTGTGTATTTTACATTGTGATTGTTAATATATGACTGTAGTGTTGATCGATCCACTTCCACGTCTACCTCTAGGCCATGGCCAATGAACAAGTTGAATCTGTTGAATAGAATTCTTTGAAACTCACACTGCAAATCGCAAGGAAAAGATCAAGTGACGTGGTAAACATGAGTATGGAGGATCATGGATGTAGCACGGTGAGCGTGGTAGATGGTTACGACTTGCAGCGCGCTGAGTCAGGCCGACGTTTAGCACTTCACTCACCTTAAGCCCCACCATTAAGAAACAATTCTGGTGGTTCAATCAACGATTCTAATTCGATGCTCCTTTTTGTCTATATTACGAGTACGAAGGGACTAAATTCCTATCGTTTCTTTCCGCTTTTCAACACTTTGCAGACGTCGACAGCTCCTCTCCACTCAGCTAAAGTTACGAGACATTTCACGCTACCCAGTTCTCTTTATCACAAGGCTTCTACATCACCGAGGAGCAGCATGTCTGACGAGCTAGGAGGGCCAGCCCAAGATGTAGCGTATCTGGAGGTGGAGGATAAGGTGCATAACAAAGCCTCGAGGGGAAAGGGACGAGGAAGAGGCGGGGGTGGAGGTGGAGGTGGACAAGGTCGAGAAGTTCAGGTATCGAAGGCCTTGTCGAAGCTGTTGAGGCATCAAGCGGCCAGCGCGGGTATTCAGCTCGACGATGAAGGATATGCACCCTTGGACTCAGTGGTAAGTCTCGCTAGTCTCTTGTAGCTGACTGGTGGTGAGGCAGACTTGGATGGCTAGGCCATCATGGTTACTCCTCTCACTCAACTATACACGAGACCTGGCTAACACAATATCACAGCTCGCCTGGGGCCCATTGCGCTCCCTCAAAGTCACTCTCAGCGACGTGCAATCCATCGTCACATCAAACGACAAGCAACGCTTCACCCTCAAGCCTAAACCCTCCTTGCCCAACACGCCCACGTCGTCCGCCGACTTCATGATTCGCGCCAACCAGGGCCACTCAATTAAGCTCGAGTCGGCGGCGCTCCTTGCGCCCATCACCCTTGAGGCCGGCAACGTGCCCCCGCGTGTCGTCCACGGCACGTTTCTGTACTTTTGGCCGCGCATCGTCGACGCCGGCGGCCTCAAGCCCATGGGGCGTAACCACGTGCACTGCTCTGCGGGGACGCCCGAGGAGGGCGTCGTGAGCGGCATGCGCAAGGACGCGGAGCTGGTGATCGAGCTTGACGTGGAGGCGAGCCTGAGGGAAGGCGTCAAGTGGTGGCTGAGCGCCAACGGGGTGCTGCTGACTGAGGGCGACGAGCAGGGAATCCTAAGCTCAAAGTTCTTCAAGCTGGTGACGGGGCGCAAGGTTGATGTCGGCGTGCTGTGGCAGGATGGGGAGTGGGTGGCCGATTTGCCGGCTGGATTGAAGGTTAGGCCGCCTTTTGGTAAGGGGCATGGTG